>PVKE010000340.1:0-156033 GCA_004027555.1 Craseonycteris thonglongyai
ACTGGAAAAAGGAAGCAACACTTTCCTACTCATTTTATGATACCAGCATAATCTTATGACAAACCTCACAAAAATGTTACAAAAAATAAAATTACAGACCAGCATCTTTGCAAATATCCTCAATAAAACACTAGCAAATTGAATCCAGAAATATATAATTAGGATAAATATCATGACTAAGTATAGTTTATCTCAGAATGTAAGGCTAGTTTCATACGTAAAAATAAATCAACATAATTCACCACATTAATAGAAAAATGAAGAAAAAATATATGATCATCTCCATGATGAAAAGGCATTTGACAAATCCCAATAACCATTCATGATGTTAAAAAAAAAAGGAAAAGAAAAGAAAACACATACACGTTAGAAAAGTAGAAATAAAAGAGATTTTCCTCCATATGATAGCAGATAGCTATGAAAATGCAACAGTTAACATCATACTTAAGGGTGAAAGATGAGTGCTTTCTCCCCAAGAGCCAGAACAAGAGAAAAATGTTCATGTCAATATTTCTGTTCAACACTGTAGTGTAGATTTTAGCCGGTAAAATAAGGAAAGAGAAATAAATACAATTCGTAACAATTGGAAAGGAATGAGTAAAATGTGTTTTATAGGTAATATGTTTGTGTACATATAGAATCCAAAGGAACTGAAAATAAAACAATGAGACCAATATAAATCATTTATTAAGTTGTAAGGTCAATACACAAAATTAATGGCATTTTTATATAAACAATTGGAAAATGAGAAAACAAACATTTTAATAGCACAAAACTCATGAGATACATATGGATAAACTCTCTGCACTGAAAACTATAAAACAACGCTGAAGGAAATTAGGAAAATCAAGAGATATACCTATTGATGGATTGGAAAATTCAATATCAAGATGTCAATTCTTCCCAAATGGATACATTCAACGGAATTGTATCAAAATCTGAAAGGTGTGTATGTGTGTGTAAATTAACAAGCTGATTGTAAAGATAATGAAAATGTTAATGATCTAGAAGAGCCAAAATAATATTAAAAAGATGAACAAGAATAGAAGACTTAAAGATTAACTATAAACCTATGGTAATAAAGATAGTGTGGTATTGAAGTAAGAATAGACAAATAGATTAATGAAACAGAAGATCCAGAAATAGATCCACACTTACAAAGTCCATTGATTTTGACAAAGGTGGTCAAAGCAATTCAATGGGGAAAGGAAAATCTTTTCAAAAAGATGATGCTGGGATAACTGGGGAATCATGTGAGAAAAAATGAACTTCAACCTCTACCTCACACTATCCATTAAAATTAATTACAAATGGATAGACTTAAGGAGGTCAAGAGGTACAAACTTCTAGCCATAAAATAAATAAGTCACAGGAACATAATATACAGCATGGTGGCTGTAGTCAATAATATTGTATATTTGAAAGTTGCTAAGAAAATAGTCTTAAAAGTTCTCATCACAAAAAAAAATTGTAACTGTGCGGTGATGAATGGTAACTAGATTTACAGTGGTGATCATTTTGCAGTGTATATAGATATACAATCATTATGTTGAATACCTGAAACTAATATAATGTTAAATGTCTATTATACCTCAATAAAAAATTTAAAAAAGATGGCTAGACTTAAGCACAAAGGCTAATTACTATAAAACTTCTGGAAGGTAGCATAGAAAATATTTTAATGGCACAAAATGCAGTGACCATAAAAGAAAAAATTGTAGACTTTATCTTTATCAATATAAAATTTAAAACATTAGCTCTCTGAAACCTACTGTTAACAAAATGAAAAAAGCAAACTATAAACTGGGAGGAAATATTTGCAACACATGCCTGACAAAGTATATGTATTTGGAATGTTTAAGGAACTCCTACAAGTCAATAATAAAAAGACAAACCCCTCAAATAAAACTGGGCAATAGGTTTGAATAGATCCTCCATAAAGAAGATATACAAATGGCTATAAGCATGTACAAAGGTGATCAGCATTGCTAGTCATCAGGGAAGTGCCAATTAAAACTGAACTGAGGTACTTCACACCTACTGGTTAGCATCTCGGTAAAATTGACAATGTCAGATGTCGGTGAGGATGTGGAACAACCGTAAGGCTTATACACTGAAGGTGGGGTATAAAATGTTACAATAACTTTGGGAAACAGATTTGGCAGTTTTCTATAAAATCAAGCACATACTCATCTAATGACCCAGCAATTTCACTTCTAGGTATTTACTATCGAGAAATGAAAATATATGTCCACAAAAAAAACCTCATAAATTTGCTCAACAATATTCATGGCAGCTTTATTCATGCTGGACTAAAATGGGAAACAATCCATATGTCCATTATAAGAGAATGAAAAAAATAAATTATAGCATGTTCAAATAATTAATACTATTTGGTAATAACAAAGAATGAACTTCCATTACCACAATAACACAACAACCTGGAATAAATCTCAGTCATTAAGCTGAGCAAAAGAAGCCAGTCACAGAAGATGAAATATTATCTGATTCCATGTATGTGGCATTTAGGAATAAGCCAAATTAATCAATGGTGTTAGAAATTAGCACAGTGGTTACCTCTGCAGGGTGAGAACTAAGTGGGAAGAAGCAGCAGAGAATTTTCTGAGATGATGGAAATGCTCATTTCTTGATTGGGATCATGGTTACTAGATATTTTCATTTGTCCAACGCCATAGAACTTAAGATCTGTACATTTCACTATATGCAAATTATACCTCAATCAAATTTTTAAAAGGAGACAGAAAAGAGGAAGCACTGGGCAGCAACATGGGTGTTCTAGTTCTTTACCTTTCCTTTCCCTGACCTTGACCTTCTCCTGGTTCCAATGGCAACATCAAAGTGGCAATATCAGTCTAAGTCCTGATTTCTGCATATGTCCTTGGGTGATGATGTTCTGGGCAGCAATCATTGGAATTTTTTATAGTTCTCTTAATTTGGGGCAGAAGTTTTCACTTCTTTAAAAATTGTTCACCATACAACTTACCAAATGACTTGAAAGAACAGGTAAAATTTTGAAAAGCTTACAGTAGCCATGTTAAGAGTACCATATTTTTTCCATGTATAAGATGATACTTTTGTCTAAAATTGTTAGACCAGAAATTGGAGGGTCCTCTTATACATGGAAGTAACCTGTGTATTGTTCTTAATTTTGGGTTAGAAAAGTAAGGGGAGTCTTATACACAGAAAAATATGGTAAATACATACCTCTGTATACACATTCACACTGCGAGCTTTAAGTTCTGCTTAAAAGATGCCAGCAATGATAGTCATCAGGAACAGCAGATCTAGAAGCAACCAACGAGAAGCTAAATGGGTCCAACTTCAGAGTTCAGGGTGGAATCGATTTATAGCAAAAGAGCTGAACAAAGAAATCTAACTATTCAGAATCAGATGAGTTGACTGCTGATATTACAAGAAAGAGCACAAGATCTAACAAGGAGCATAGGCCTCTTCTGGCCCTTCATCAAGGAGTCAGTACTCAAAAGAAAGTTTTTCACTATCCTCCCTACATGTATACACACAAGTACACTTATTCTCTACCATTGAGTTTCTTTCCTCCGCTTCTTCCTCTAGTTAAGATCTATGTTGCTGATGCCAAAAGAACCTGTTACTGAAAATCCAGAACCACAACAAGAAACAGGAATTCTGTCTCTCTTCCAAATTTATTCTTAATTATCTCTCATTTTTAGGTTAAGTAACTGCTTTAACTTAAGTGACTATACTTTTGCCCAAATGAAAGCTTTACAGAATTATAATTATCAAGATTGCATTTTGTAAATAAAGTTGATTTAAATATGAATCTCATTGTGAACTATTTACATTATCTTGTACTCTTTGGATAGTATAAATATTGTGTTTAATTTAATTAACAGTCCATCATTCCATGACTAAAAGCATCATGTGAGCAATTCTAAAATTGGACATATTTGAAATGACAAAGGCATTTTTATATGTCAAGGGCTGTATTAGTGTAGCTTAAAGAGAAAGGTGAAGGGCCTTGATGTTTTTATTAGACAAAGTAACTTGATGCTTACCTGAATACATTTAATTGAATGTTTAAATCAATAAAAATAGGAGAACATGTAGAAGGTCTATCTTGCTACTTCAAAGCCCTATTAGACTGACCTGAAAGTGTCTGGGAGTGTGGACTGGTCATAAGAATGCAGGTTCAAAGCTGAGTCAGTACTGACCAGCTGTCTCCCTCTGGGAGCTTCAGTTTCCACTTAAATGGTCCCTGATGAACAGCTCCCTCCAAGAACAATGGAGATGAATGAACAATGGGCAACTGAGTCAAGATAAAAGAACTAAGCACACCCCGGGGATTTAGAGAGGCAGTCCCTTGCATTTGTTAGACAGGTAGGCTCTGAAACCAGATGGCCTGGGTTTGAAGCTGACCTCTGTTTCTAGCTGAGCAGAAACAGAGATGATAATGGAAGTTAAGGAGCTAATTCATGTAGAGTTGCTGGTATGGTATCTGGCCCGCTGTAATTGCTAAGTATACACTAGCTGGCCTCATTCTTTTTCAAGATGGTGACCACTCCTGTAAGCCTGTGTTCACAGCTGTGTGCTGGGAAGACCACAGTCCCCTCTGACACACCAATCCCAAATTCTCCACCTTCTCCTCAACCCACCCCACCTTCTCATCTCACTATTTCTTCCATTGTAACTCTCCTCCCTCTGTCTCCCTTCACCCTCCTCCCCCAGACCCCCACGTTCAATGAGGCTCAAAGCCCAGGGACTTCTTCCTCCCAGAATCCCCAGCACCACCCCACCACCCCCACCCCCACCATCACCTGCAGCCTTAGGCCAGGGTCTCATTGTCCCATGACCAGGATTCACTGGCCTCCTGCTCTGCTCTGAACTATCCCTCTCAGTCTGCCCTACACCCCAGCCTGAAACATGCTCCCTAAGCACAGCTCCCAAGAGGCCCCCTTAAGGCTCAGTCAGCACCCATGACTCCCCATTTCCTACAGAATCGATCTGTAGCACAGTAGCCCGTGCCTTCCTGAGAGATCTCCCCTCCTGCCTTCTCTGCCATTTTCTGTCCTGGTGGATATGCTGTTAGAGTAGAAGGACCAGGTCCTGGTAAAACCACCCACATCCTGACCCTAAGCTTTTCTCATACTGTTCGTTGGACCCGGAATGCACCCTCTTCCCTGTTTACAGCTTTCTTCTCGCCCTTGCCCAGCTCCCCGCTCCGAGCACAGAATGCCCTTCGTAGGCGGGACTGAGGCATGCTGACCTGCCTGCAGTGTGTCCGGGCTGTGGCTCCGCCTGCCCTTTCTGTGCCCCATAAGCCATAAGTAGGACTGGATACAACGTTTATGGGACCCAATGCAAAATTATTTTGAACTGGGCCCCTTATTGAAAAATTATTAAGAACTTCAAGACTGACACATCTCAGCTGAGGGATATTCTACAAGATACCTGACCAATAGTCCTCAAATCTGTCAAGATCATTAAAAACAAAGAAAGCTGGGAAACTGTCACAGCCAAGGAGATTTCGGAGTGCTGACTACGAGGTGTACTGTGGTAGCCTGGATGGGACCCTGGAACAGGAAAGGGACGTTAGGTTTACAACTACGGAAACCTGAATGAACTTCAGTTCATACTATTATATCAATATTGGTTCAGTAGTTACAACAAATGCATCACATTATACTAATGTAAGATATTACTAATAGGGGAAACTGGGTGATGAGTAAGTGGGAACGTTCTGCACTATATTTGCAATTTTTCTGTAAATCTAAAACTGTTCTAAAGTAAAATATTAAAAAAAAAATTGTTGAGAAGGTTACAACACAGTATATTGTCTTAGACAGAGCCAGGATTTGAACCTGGATCTAGATGATCCCAAGGCTTTTGTGACTAACTGCTTAGACCTCTTGAACTCTAGGAAGAGGCCCTCCCACCTGGGGGAGAAGAGAGAAGATGTGTATGGGGTGGGGTGGGTGGGGGGAGGAGGAGGGCTGTCACAGTACTTAGTGGAGTTTAAGATTCCATGCTTGATGACTCAGGTCACCTACTGTATGATTCCATTTATGTGGAATTCTCCAAATAGTTAAATCCATAGAGACTGAAAGTAGATTTGTGGTGGCCAGTAGCTGGGGGAGGGGAGAATGGGGGGGGGGTGACTGCTTAATGTATGGGGATTCTTTTTGGGATGATGCATTCTTGAATTAGATGTGATAATGGTTGCACAACATAGTGAACATACTAAAAAACACTGAATTGCACACTTTAAAATAGTTAAAATGGTAAATTTTATTTTATGTGAATTTTGTCTCAAAAATAAAAGAGTATAACTAGAGATCAGTGTGTCTGGATCTGCTACTGCACCACTTACTGTGACCTATGGCAAGCGACCTCTCTGTGCCTCAGTTTCCTCATCTGGTAAGTAGGGGTCCTAACAGTACTTACAAGGTTGTCAGCAAGTAAAGGACCAGGACAGTACAGGGCACATAGAAAGCATTCAACATTAGCTACAATAATATTACAAAGTGGTAGTAAAGGGTCAAGGACTTCAACCTTATATGCCTTCCTCCTCGGGGGTCCAGACGTTTGGGGGTCCATTCTGGACTAGACAGGTCAGGGGAGGGATTGTGAATTGATCCTCAAAAACCTTCCCACCCAAGATCCTGCAAACCCAGTGGTCTGAGAGCTCTCCCCATGACAATCCGGGGACCGAGATCCACTCCTGGGCAGCTGCCAGGTGGAAGCCTGGGGAAGGGGTTGTGGGGTGGGGGAGAATGGGGGGCGCTTCTGCCTTCATGCCCCGTTATCTCAGGATGGAGGCTGAAGCTGCCGCGGAGGAGGTGTGAGCTGCAGCGCGCCGCCTAGTGGCGTCTATGAGCAGGCGCGTACTGGCCTCGGAGGGAGGCGCCGCCCAAAGCCAGCCGCGCCTGCAGGAACCCTTCAATCTTCATTACTGTAAAATAGGTAACTTGTATTCCGCCAAAGGATATTTCTGTGTATTCTCTTTAATCCTATGAACTAGTTACTGTTCCCATTGTACGACTGAGGAAACTAATGCTCAGCAGCCAGCCCAAGCTCTCCCAGCAGATAAGAGAAGCCCCTGGTCTGGTCATCCACCAGCTCTGGAGTCCAGAACTCTGTCTCCCACGCACTGTTCTGCTTTGGAGGCATGAGGGAGCTCGTGGAAACACCTGCAGTCCCCACAGAGGGTCCAAACTGGCTCTGGGCCTGATCTCAAAGCAGCTGCAGTGCACAAAGCCTGCACCACCTCCAGCCTCAGGGTGCCCTGTCACTCAAGAAGGGAGGTAGGAGGCTCCTTGCAGCTGGGCCAGGCTGCAAGGCCTCTGACCATAACCCCTCTCTCCCCAGCCTCACGGATGCATCTATTCAACCGATACTCATGGGTGCCTACTATGTGCAGGACATTGTTTTAGGTGCTGGTTATATCACGATGAACAGGAACGGGGGTCCTAACACCTCACTGCCTCATTTACTGTGAGTCTGATGGCCCTGGGTTTGGGAACACCCTGGTGTAAGACAATCCAGCTACTCCAACATGGCATCCCAGGGCTGGGGCTCACCCGTTCTTCACCCATGCCTGGGGAAGGTGTGGGCTCAGGGCAACACCACTCTCTCTGACCCAGGAGATGCCCAGGCCAGGAACCAGCCACATCTGCAGGGGGTTGCTTAGCTGCAGGTGGCTGCAGAGGGGGCATTCCCCCAGCAACTGAAGCAGCATGGGAGGGGGTCCAGGGGAGTTATAGAAGGATCCCCAATGCAGTAAGTCCCCCACCCCAAGGCTGAAGTCCTGGAGGGAAAGCAGGGTCCAGGAGCTCTCATGGGCATATTTTAAGAACTGAGTTTTTAAGCTGGGGAGAGAAGTGGGGCAGGACCCACAGGGAAAAACGACTCCTTTTGTTTGCCACGCCTCAGTCCTCCGTCTCTCCAGTCCAAAATTAAACAACGTCCATGAAGCCTGACACTTGGACTAGAAGGGTCTGCCTGGTGCAATTACTGTCTGCACAGAGCTGGAACTTTTTTGAAAAATCTCCAATATCCCACTGACCTTCCGAGAGAGAGAGAAAGAGACAGGTTAGGTCCCTGTATGCTGTCTGCTGAGGTCCCAGCCAAGTTATCCAGCATAGTGTCCTTGACCATGTGCCTATGTCCAGGGGATGACAGACAGACAGATGTGGATCTTGGCACCTATGTCCCTATGTGTTTCCTGGTGGCTAATTATCTAAATATTTATTTGTCTTGAGTGTCTTCTGCCTAAGATTATATGTGTGCTTTAGGGTGTATGTGTGTGCTTTTTTGTGTGTCCTGTGCTTTAGGTGTGTGGTTGTCTCTGCCATTAGGTACCTGTTTGTACATTGATGTCTCTGGGAAGGTCGTTTTGCACCTGTATGTCTTTATTGTGTTTACTTGTATGTACCTTTATAGGTGTGTAACTTTATAGGTGCCCTGTAACTGTCTAGGGGTGTGTGTGTGGGTGTGGGTGCTTGTAGCTATGTGGATGGGTGGAGCTGGTTGGGTGTGATGAGGTATTGACTCCCTTATCTACTGCCCTTGCCTGGGCTGTCCTGGGTCAAGCTGTAAATAGCCCACCTACCTTTGCCCACAGGGACCTTTCTCAGTTGACCAAACTCTTCCCCAGGGAGTCCCATTCTACCCATATCCACCCTCTTGACCCTGGGTGCCCAGCCAGGGAGGGCTGGGAAGGTGGACTGATTACATAACCCTCGCCCAGATGTTCCAGACCCCAACCTGTGGGGGAACGTGTGTGGAGTGGGGTGCTAAGCAGTCCTGCCTTTATCTTTCCTTTGGGGAAAACAGCAAGCCCTGTTGCTTCTCTGCTCCCATGAGGTCCCCTTCCACCCTGCAGGTCTGGCCCCAAGTGCTTTCTCCTCCAATCTAGGAAGCACCCTGGGGACACTTGGCCCTCTTCCAGCCCACTCCCGACTGGCTCCTGGCCCTGGCTGGACTCCTCCTTGACTCCTCACCCCTTCCTGAAGCAGCCTGCTGCATCTGTATCTGCGGAGTGCTTCTAGATCCCAGCTCCAGAAAACCCTCGTACGGATCGGGGCTAGGTGGAAGCGGCGTTCCTGCTGCTGCCCGCCCTTCTCACAGCCCTGGAGGTGCTGTGGGAGTAGGGGTTCCCCAGCTCAGAGGGTTCTTGCCAATCCCATCTCTCTACTTTCACTCCCTCACTCAATCACTCGCTCAAAGCTGTGTGGTCTGGGGCAAATAACTACATCTCTGTGTCTCAGTTTTTCATCTGTAAAATAGGGATGCAATGGTACTTACCTCAGAGAGTTGTGAGGAGTCACTGAGGTGATGCATGGACAGTGCTCAGCCCTGTGCCTGGCAAATAGATGGTCTCTGCCAATGTTAGTTGCTGATCCACCCTTTCTGATGTCTCTGGGTGTCAATCTCAAGACACCCATCCCCCAAATCCACCTGTCCCTTAGCCTACCCTTTGGGGGCCAGGACTTTCCCCAGGAATCAGACTGGCTGGGAGGAGAGATCTTGGAAAGAGAGATTACTGACATTTGTGCTGCAGTTTCCATATACATTTTTTCCCCTTATGAAAGAGTTATTGTCATTATTCTTTATTCTACAGACAATTAATGAAGGAAACATCAAAATGGTTAAGTGATTTGTTCAGGGTCACACAGCAGGTAAGGGGTAGAGCTGAAATTCACACTGTGCCGAAAATGGCTGCCCCACGGTCACTCGGGTACTGAGCTGTTAAGATCCTAGAATCTGGGTGCTGTGGGAGGTTCAGAGGGGTCTGGTAAATAGTTCTGCCCAAGGTCACATAGACAAGTAAGTCCACCCAGGATAATCTTGTGCCCGAGTTCCAACAGTAAGCCCCAGCTTAACCAGGACTTACACGCTAGCGATATCCTCACTTAGGGAGAGTTTTTGGAAAGACCACTGCATGTGGAAGGCACAAAGCTTAATACACGCCAGGGAACTACAAGTGAGAGTCCTGAGTTCAAGCAGGAAAGAAAGCTGGCATAGCCAAGCCAAAGGAGAGCGCAGAGACACGTTTCCTTAGTTCTTGCAAAAGAAAATTGAGTAGACTCCGTTTCCAGCGATTCTCCAGCGGCCGTGTTTTCCAAGGTGCGGGGCCCGCGTCTCTCGAGGCCCCCCCGAAGGGCCCCAATCCTGCCGAGGCCGCGCCCAGGTGTCCGTCGGCCACCCCCCTCCGAGGCCCCCGCCGGCTCCGCCCCTGCCCACCCAGGCCCCGCCCCCGGCGTGCGGTGCCCCGCCACTCCCGGACTCACGGAGGCGAGCGAACCGCGGCGCTCGGCACTGTGGCAGGCGCCGGAGACCTGCGAGGGCGCCGGAGCCGCTGGGAGCGGCGGGGCGCGCGAGCCGCCGCGAGCTCCGCGGAGCCCCCTCCCCGTCTAGCGTGCAACTTCGGAGCCAGGGCTCAGGAGCTCGGGGCGCGCTCGGGGCCCCGGCGCCCGCAGGGCACGGAGAGGGGCGCGCCGGAGCCTGGCCCGAGAGCGGCGCCCGGCACCCATCGCGCTCCGAGCACCCGGAGGCCCTCTGTGCAGCGTGGCTGCCGCTGCCCTCACGGAGGGCACGGGCTGGCGCGCCGGGGCGCCGGGGAGGACGGCGAGGAGGCGGCGGCGGCGGCGGAGACGGCGGCGGCGAGGCTGGGGCCAGGGAGACAGCCCCGGGGGAGAGGCGCCCGAGCCGGGCCGCGGGAGCATGTGGACCTGGAGCGGAGCGCGGGTGGCGCTGCTGCTGGCGCTGCTGCTCTGCTGGGACCCGCGGCTGAGCCTGGCAGGTAAGGAGCGATGGGCAGGGTGCGAGGGGACAGACCCTTGCTCCTAACTGGCGCGAAGTTGCGGTGGTGGGTCTCGGCGTCGATGCGCGCAGGGGAGCGGCAGGGGCGCCCAAGTTAGAAGGTAGATTTCTGTGCCCCCCCAAATGGGCAACGGCCCAGCCACCTCGCGGGGAGCAGCGGGGCGGCGCCGGCCGGAGAGTTCAGTCAGTCGGAATCCTGCTCGCACTGGGAAGGCATCGCTACTTTTCCTTCGGACGGGCGTGGAGTCGGGGTCTGCGCCTCCCAGAGGGCCCGCCCCCAGGGGCTTCCCGCACACCCGGCGGCGCCCCCGACGAGCGATCGCTGCCCTGGCCAGGTGCGCGCCTGCGGAGCGTCGGCAACTCCCTGGTGTGGGTCTCGGCTCGCCCAGGCGAGAGGGGCAGAGACCTGCGCGGCATGGGCGGCGCGGGGGCTCCGCCGGCCGAAGGCGCCGGCTTCAAGGGCTTTGGCTGTTGGGGCGCGTAGGGCTGCATCCTGCACGTGCAGCTTTCCCCGAGATCGGGAGACCCCCAGGTCTGGAAGGATGTGTTGTGGGTGTTGGTTGTGACGGGTCACTGACATTTTCCCTGTCCCGTGAGCAGACAAGGCGCAGTCTCCTCGGTACACAGCTCCGCTGGACTCTGCAAAAAGCCTTAAAATATAGTTTGCATGTCTCGCTCTCTGGAGCTGGGCCCCGCGTCGCCGCCTGGGATGCGTTTTTTCGGGGAGCCGGCGGACGCACGGAAAGCAACCTCACTCTGGTACCTGAACCCAAGCAGGTGGGCTGGCGGCGGCTCCCAGGGCGGGGTGGGGGTGAGGTGTGGGGGGGGCATCCTGCACCGTGTCCGGAGTTGAGGCTGAGAATGGGGCAGGAAAACGGGTGCAGAAAGTGGACGGGATGACGCAGCCCGCCCGCTCCGCTGCGATGCTGACATCTAATAGACAGATTCCTCACTCAGGAATGAATGATTCCCACGGCCTAGGAGGGAGGGCTTGGTTTTAGCACACCCCCTCTCCCCCCTTTTTTTCCAACCCTATGTTGTAAAGTTACGACACAAGCATTTGATCCAAGTTAATTATGATTTGGGCAGACTCTGGTATTTAAAGCAGTGTTTTGAAGTTGGAAGGTAATGATGGGGGGAGGGGGGCAGGCTGCTGAATGACCAACCTTGTTATAAAGAGTGCAGTTGGATGTGGGAGGTGCTGGGCTGGGGTTTCTGGTTTGAGGGTGTTTGAGGGGAGGTGATTGAAGGGTAGGGTGAAGTCTCTGTACCTGGCACCGGGACAGGGTTGGGCTTTGGGAAGCTGTTTGGGCAGTGGGAGCAGGAATAAATATTGAGGTTCCTGAGGGTGGGGGATTCAGTGAGGCAGCAGAAAGACAAGACTGGTTGGCCCTGGAGCTTCAGTGCAGGCTCAGCTGGGGAGGCTGGGGGTGGCCTGCCTTTCCTGCTTAACAAAGCAGCCAGCCCCCACCTTCCCCAGAAGAAACCCCAGGCCCAGGGCTTTGATGGATTTGGGCACGAACAGGGCCCAGCCAGAAATGGCCTCTAATACCGGGCTTTGATTTCTCACTGGCGAGCAGAAGCGGTGTTGGAATTGTGCTCATTACTTAGCGCAGCAGGGGCTGCCTGCCCACCAGCCTGGGGAGGGGCCCGCAGCTTTCCCTCTGCCCAGAGTGTGCGGCCCTTAGCAGCCTGCCTTCGGGGCGAGGGTGTGCCCCTTCCTCCCCCGCAACCCTCGTGCCGTGGGCACAGAGCATCTTCCAAAATGTTCTGTGGGTCTTCCCAGCGAACCCCCGTGAGTTCCATTTTACTGATGAGGAAAACAAAGCCAGAGTGTTGGCTTTCCTCAAATCTTGCCTTTTCATTTGCCCACACATTACAGGCTGGTATGCAGGGCTCCTGTCCCTTGGCCAGGTTGCTTGGGGCCACATTGGACTCCTCCTTTTGACACCATCTACCTCCTGGTAGAGACCAGGCTGTCCCCACAGAGGCGGCTCTTTCTCGGTGGTGTCACACCTCCTCTCACATGGCAGGCCCCTCTCTCCTTCCCGCCCTCCCATCCTCAGGGAACATGAGAATTTTTTTAACGCATGAAGTTTGATGGTGGAGGAAGCAAACCCCGAACCCTAAAACCCCAGACCCTTAGAAGGAGATGTCAGCGAGTGACTGACCAGAAAAGGACAGTTCAAAGACCTGGTTGGCCCTGGGAGCCTCCTCCCAACACACCCCTCAGCCTTTCCTGGAGCTTTTAATGAGTCTTTCCTTGGCCTCTGGCTGGGATGGTTAAAAAGGAACTGAAGTGTCATGACAACACTTCTTTTTAAGGTGCAATTAAAATCAGAGTTTTCTAGTGTCTCATCTGTGTGTATGTGTGTGTGTGTGTGTGTGTGTTGGCTTTGGCTCCCTTTGCACCGTAGCAAACACCCATCTCACTTAAATGGAAAATCAAGAATGTCTTAATGGGTTTCTCATTAAAGTGAAAGTACCACTGCAGGGAGGAATTCGAATGTAATCTCTCTCCTCCCTCCTCTTCCCACCCCCAAACTGGGAATTCTATAGGACAAAACACTTCCCTTTTTTCCAACCCACTTATTTAACTACTGAAGCTTTGGGACAGGCCCCGACTTGCTCAGAGCTACGCTGGGGCTCAGGGGTAGACTCAGGCCTCACCAGCCTCAATCTATCCTCCTGGCTCCTCCATGCCGCCTGGGCTGCGTCGGCCTCCAGGGGCCTGGGGTTGAGGTTCTGAAATCCAGGCACCACCTAAGGTGGCAGCTGAAGGGAAGGTTGGTTTGATAGCTGTGTTACATGGACTTGTAGCAGGAGGGGGGGGAATGAAGGGAGTTGGGGAGCATGGACCCAGGAGAGGTGGAACAGGGCAGGGCCAAAGGTCAGGGGTGATGCCCTGAGTCCAGCAGGTGCCCAAAGGAAGCTCCACCTGTCCCAGGTGAGATAAATCATAAGCCCAGTTCCCCAGCCCACTTTGTTGTTGAGTTTCTGTAGGACTGATATGACCTACTTCCTGGCTCTCCGGGCCTAACTTGAGGCCTGCCCCCTGACCCCCCACCCCCATTCCAAGTGCTTAGAGAGCAAGTGTGGTGATTCTGAATGGCCTGTCCTGGAGCCTCCCCCAGGGCCTGCTGGCTGAACATCTGCTGCTATTTTGAACTTCAGAGCTGGGGTTCGGTTGGCAGGGAGACACCTTGCAGTCCACCAAGGCAAGGCCTGTAGGAAAGGGAGAAGCGGCATCTTGGGCTGGGACTTGGGACTTGTCTGCTAGGGCTGGGGAGTAAAGAGAGGCTGCCAGGACGCCGGATGGCTCAGTGGATTAGGCGCTCACTTTGCAGCCCCAGGGACCGAGGATCGAATCCTGGCTACGGCCCCTGTGGACCCTGATAAGGTGACCAGATGTTAACATTAGTAAAGCGGGACACCATTGACCGGGGGGGGGGAGTTCTTGATTAAAAATTTGGTCTATCTCCCGCCGTTCCCTAGCTTGTCGTGCATTCTTTCCAAAAATGGGGACTTTTTTAAAACGCCGCAGGACACGGGACAAATTGTTAAAAATCGGGACTGTCCTGCCAAAAGTGGGACGTCTGGTCACCCTACCATATGCTGAACTGGGGAGTTCCCCCAGTTCAGTTCTCACTGGGGTGAGACCCTGGCCCAGTTCCTGCCCTGTGCAGCCCCTCGCCCACCTGTGGAATGAAACTATGTGGAAAAACCAATGATGTGCAACTATGGAGACTGTTCTGGGCCCTCCCCCTCTCTCTGTCTCTCTGTCTCTCTGTCTCTCTGTCTCTCTCTCTCTCTCTCTCTCTCTCTCTCTCTGTCAAAAAAAAAAACAAAACGAGAGGCAGCCTAGATGGCAGGCCCAGCAGGGTGAGGAGTAAGTGACTGGGGAGGCCGGTGCTGGGCTTCCTCCTCCTCTCCAGTTTCCTAAACGGCCCCACAAAGGGAGTCATTACAGCTGTGAAGGCAAACTGAAACCAAACAAGTGCAAAGTGGTGCTTTTCTGTTTCAGTGTTTTCAGGAAAACTTAAACTAGCATGATTCGAATAAGACCAGCAAAGGCAGTTTCAGGAGGCTGGAGGGAATCTGTGCACTCCACTCTTGATTTGCTTGTGAAGTTGGGGCTGTGCCGCCACCTTCTGCCCCCTCGGGGTCTACCTTCAGCTGGGTGCCCCCGGGAATCTCAGTCACTCCGTGACTGCTGCATTTTGGTGAGCCTGCCCTTGGCCAGGTGAGCCCCTCTGGGCTTTTGGGGAGAAGTCTGGTGTCCTGGAGCTGGCCTGCAGGCCTCCCTGCAGGCGTTTGGGCGGTGCGCTGGATTTGAATTCTGACCCTGCAACGCCCCACCCGGTGCACACACCCCCCCCAACCCCCCCACCCCCGCAAGGCAGGACCAGTGAGCTCCAGTGAGGTCTAGCCACAGGCCCCTTCAGCGCCCCCTTCTCTCGCCCTCTGCTTCGGTGATGCTAATGGCAGGGAAAACATTTGCTAAAGTGCAGACATAAATCAGCCTTCCCACTCCCCACCAACCCCTCCACTCCTTTTGTTTTCTCTTCTTTCTCGCCAAAAGCACCGGTTGCTGGGAGCTCCCAGATTTACCCTTGCCGACCAACTGGTCTGATTAGCATCTCTGCCGCTGTGGGTTCATTCACTGCTGCTGGCTGGCCGCAGGCCTCAGCTCTGTAGCTCCTTCTCCCCTTCCTCCCCTTCCTCTCCTTCCCGCCCCGCACCCCTCCCCCTTCCCCCTCCCGTTCGCCCACCCCCACTGCGCGGAGCTAAATCTGCCTTGTAGAGCCCTGGGAACTCTCCTGCCACCAAAGGAGTGAGCACGCCGAGCCCCCCCCCCCCCCACCTCCCAGAACAGGCTGCCCCAGCGCCTCGCTGCGCGGCTCCTGTCTCAGGGAAGGTGGGCTGAAGGTGTGAGCGCGTGTGGTAAGGAGTGTGTGTGGAGTGGGGGGAGTGAGACTATAGATTAAGGAGGTAGGTGGAGGTGGGAGTGTGCAGTTGGATGAGGGTAGGGATGGTGTTGTGTTGGGGTGTTAGGACGGGTGGAGGTAATGTGTGCGGGAGAAATAGAGGTGTGTGTTGTACAGCTTGCAACTTCTGTCTACAGGCTGTGATGTCAAAGGCTGTGTGTGTGTGTGGTATGCACATGGGCATGGCTGTGGTGTGTTTGTGTATAAATAGAAATTGGCGTGTATAGTGCGGGGACACTGAGTCACCTCCAGGCAAGGGAAGCTCTTTCGACAGTTGTCTCCCGTTGTTGGGGATGCCCCTTCCAGATGGGCCCAGGCCATCTGCCCAGCAGCCCTAAGACCTCACTTTGCCCTGTACTGCGGGCTGTGAGAAGGATCTGGTCCCAATGTCAAGTTCTAGAGTTAGAAGGGCAGAGACCAGCTTTCCTTGTTGAAGGCAGATGGGCCAGGCCTGCCTGAGGATGTGTTGGCCACAGATAGGCCCAAAAGCCAGCCCAGGAGCGTGGGTGACTGTCCCATGGGGACAGGGTCTGAGCCCTGGGGTCTGCTGCAGTCAGCTTCCAGCTTACCCAGAGCAGTGGCAGGGCCTCATGCTTTAGCCCTCCAGCGGGGAGTGAGGCCTCCTCTAGAACTGGCTGGAGATAGAGACAGGCAGAGCTTGGGTGAGTGACACCCCCAATGGAGAGCAACCAAGGCAGGCACAGCGGCCTGGACCTCTCCACAGAGGCATTGAAAGAAGACAGACCCACAGGCATACACATGCGCCCTGGACTCCGCTGTCCTTCCCACCTCCTTGGTCACAGAGGGCTCCCCTGTCTTCCCACTTCGGCCCGTACTGAGGGTGGCCATCCCTCACTGTAGGATGAGAGGGGCCGTTATGGAACAGAGAGACCCATAGGAAACCACAGCTCCACCAATGGGCGGATTGGATTGCCTGACAGTTTATAAAGCCTTCTTATAGGTGGGACGTCACCTGGTCCTTGTAAGAGCCCCACTTTGTAGGAACCCCTAAGGTGGGACTGGGTCAGAGCATCCCTGACTCAGCCCTCAAGGAGGTCACTGTCTGTGAGGGTTGCCGATGTCCACACCAAAAATGGTAAATGGCGTCCAGAGTCTTGGATGCCAAGTGAGAGCAGTGCAGGGAAGAGCACAGGAGGGAGGGGCCGGCCTAAGCCTTGGGGCTTCCTGGCCGGTGTGACTTGACCTTGCCTCTCCTTTTCAGGTCTTTCTGAGAGCCTGTCCTGAAGAAAAGGTGGGGTGGGGGCTTATGTCCGGGGCACCTGGGCACAGGCGCTCACCCCCAGAGCTCTCCCACTCTCAGGTAATGCCACTGTCCGCATCTGCTTGGCCATCATCTTGGAAAAGCTGTCTTTGTCTTTGGTCCTCTCTGTGTGGCTCTGGAAGATGGAGTGAACCCAGAAAATACTTCTGAAGCGGTGATAGGGATTAGGTCGGGGCGGACGTGTGGAGAGGCATTGGTCTCTGCCTTCCGCATGCCCCAGAGTGCATGCCCCAGAGTGCATGCCCCAGAGTGCATAAGAAAGGCAGGACGATTCCGCCCCATAGCCACTCCCTCCAGCCAGCCATGGAAGGAAGGCTCATTTGTCATCACCCCCTCTAGCATCCCCAGCCCCTCTGCATACCCCTCCTCCCTGAAGCCCTCCTGAGGGCCTCCGCTGCGGGTGAAGAGGGTGCAGAGGGTGCGTGGCAAGGCCAGCTGGAATTTTGAGGAGGTAAACCTAGCCTGGCCGCATCACCACTCCCTAACTGTAACCTTGGGCAGCTCCCCTAACTCAGCTGTCCTGCGGTGTCCTCACCTGTAAATGAGGATGGCAACCTGGTCTGTCCTCACAGGGCTGTTTTGAGGGTCACGTGACCTGGGGCCTGCACAAGTGAGTGCTCAGGGAGCACGGAAGCACAGCCTCCTCCTCGGAGAGCCCTGCCAGGCCTGAGGCCTGGTCCTCAGGGCAGCGGGCTTGCAGGAGGCGGCAGGGAGGTCAGAGCCCAGAGGCCCGGCAGCCCCTGGCCCGCGTGCGGTTCCGGGGGCTCTGGCTCTTGCCTTTCCTCTGCTCCGTGACTTTCCCTCCGTGGGTCCTGGTTGGCCTCCCCATCCGTAAATGTGGGGTGGGGTCAAGGTGGAAGGATGATCCTCAAGGGCTGTGCGTTTTTTCTTTTTCTGTCTGGTTCCATCTGAAGAGGCCCCAGCAGCCAGTAAGAGACGGAGGTAACCGAGGCCCAGGCCGCTTATGTTTACAGTCCCCTCCAGAAAGTCAATATATTGACCGGAATGCCCTTGTGAGCATTACGCAGCCCTGGGCGTCTCTCTCTCTCTCAAGCCATAAGTCACACTCAGGGACCTTGGTCCGTTTTTCCTGCTCCATTAGCATCTCCTGCCTCTGAGGCCGAGAGCCCCAGACACCAAATAGGGCCCAGGAGGCAGGGCAGGACCCCACCAGTGGAGGAGCCTAGGCATGGGAGTGAAGAGGCACTGCTCCCCTCCCCGCCACCCTCACCAGGCTCAAGGGGGGCCTTGGAGGATGTAGCAGGAATAGACGGCCCAGACCTGGCCATACTTCCAGCATGGCTGACCTTGGGGCCGTGGAGGAATAGCAGGCCTGTCCCCAAATGGGGTATTAGAACACCAGCCCAGCCCTACAACTTGGTGCACATGCACATTCATTCTAAGTACTGGGCTCTGGGGTCAGGTCTGACCCTTGGAGTGATGGGTTTTATGTTGCTTTGAAGCACAAGCCATGTGCCAGACCTGTGATGCGGGGGTGCAAAAGGGTTGTGTGATGGCGCAACGGAGAGGAGCCCCCCACTCAAGAACTAGCCAAGATGTATGTGTGCTGGGAGGGATTTGCCATGAAGCGTAGAGGGCAGGCTGTACCATCAGACTACTCGGGTTCAAATCTTGACTGTGCCACCGTCTGGCTGTGTGTCCTAAAGCAAGTTGCCTACCCTCTCTGGGCATTAGTTTCTTATTTGTAAAATGGGAGTCTCATCAGATTGTGGTGTGGATGAATGAGATTATGCATACAAGTGCTTTGCATGTTCTGAGTGCTCAGTGACGTTCATTGTCATCATCATCGTCATCCTTACTGGTGCCAAATACTGGGTGACGTAACAGGAAATGCTTCAGCTGTTGAGAGAAGGCTCCTGTGGGTAGCTGGTCAGGGTAAACTTCCTGAAGGGTGGAAGGGTGATGTTTGGCCTTTGAAGGATGAGCAGAGCTTAGGTAAACAAAGAGGGCTTTCCTGGTAGGGAATGGGAGGGTGAAGGTATGGGATAGAAATGTCTGGCACATCCACCAGGAAATACAGTCCAAATTCAGCCGCTGACTCATATCTGATCATCTGGTAAAACAAGACTTCTGGGGCCAGGGGTTGCTTGTTAGTACAGTGTAAAGAGCCACGGCTTTGGAATGAAAAGGATTTGACTCTTTACGGAGTGCCTGAGCCAGGAAACTCAAGTTCTCTGAACCTTGGTGTCTCCATCTGTGCAGTGAGGGTGACCTCGCCACCTTCACCAGGCAGTGACGTGATATGAGATGGCACGTGCAGTCCTGGCCCAGAGTAGGTCCCATTGATTTCCATTGCCCCCCCTCCTGCCTGCCTCTCCCCTACCCCTGATCGGGCTGACCCCAGGGTGGGGCTGGGCCCTGCTTCTCTCTCTGTACATCTCTGGGTGGGACAGCAAGGGGACAGAAACCCAGATGGCAGCTTCCAGGTCAAGAGGAGAGCCAGGGAGGGTGCCAGAAGAGGGAGACTGCCGTGTCTGCTCCCTGGTGCCCATCCCCACCGTCTGGGAGGAATGTCCTCTGCTGAGGTCACGCAGGAGCCTGCAGCCCCCAGAGGCCCCGAGGGTGTCTGGAGGCATTGCCAGCCAGGAGACAGACTGTAATGTGATGAGAGGTGCCGCCCGCCCAGCCTGGGGCCTCAGCACCCACGGAGCATGCAGAGCTTATAAGAAGTTCCATCAGAAATTCAGGAACGTTGCTCCGGCCCCCTCCCGGTCTCTGTTCTCTGACACAGCAGGGCAGAGAGAGACTCAGAGGCAGCGTGAGCAGTGACCGGGGGTGAGGCGGGGTATGTCCTGTGGGGCAGCCTCTTTGCCGCCTTCTTCCTTGTCACCAAGCCAGGGCCCTTGGGAAGGGGTCAGTGGGTGGAAGCAGGTCGAGGTTGAAACAACTAGGTGATGGGACAGCAGCTGTGACCCGAGGTGATGTAGGGAAACTGGGTCTGATTTGTCTGATTTGTCTGATTTCGCTCTCCAGCCTGGTGCTGATGCCCAGCCCAGTCCCTGGCACACAGCAGGTGCTCGATAAGTGCTGGAATGGATGCATTAGGAGCGCCCAGTGAGACCGTACTCACCCAAGAGGGTGCTGCTAGGACTCTGTCCCTACCCCTTGGATTCCTGCTGCACATGAATAGCCAAAGAATGAGCACAAGAGTCTCACAGCTTTGCTTACAGCCTGCCTTCCTCTTTGCCTTCCCCTCTCTCCTGCTGTCCTGCTGTCTGTCTTCTTCGAGCCCTTACTATGTACCAGGCGCAATGGGAGTCAGAGCCAAGGTAGGAGAGAATTTATTCACTATATCCAATGGCACACAAACAATTAATCAAGTGCTCCAGTCAAGTGCCCTTGGCCCCTTTGTGTGGACAAAGCAGACTGGCAGACGCGCTAGGCTGGTAGACTGTATTTATTTGCAAGGTGGCCTTCGGAAGGCACAGCTTATCCAGGCCCTTCTAACATGTTAGTTTCCCACTTGTGTTCCCCAAACCCCCGGTCACCCCCTTCCACTTTGCCTTCTCGCGGCTCAGGAGAATGCCCTGTGCATAGACACTGGCCCTGGGAGCAGGTGTGGACAGAGAGGATGTGACCACAGGCTTTAGTCCTCCTGAGCAACTGCCACCAGCTTCTCAGGAGCTGGCTTTGGTGCAGGGGAGCAGTTTTGGCTGTAGGGTATGTCTGTGCCAGGCCCTCCCTGGCACTGCTTGCAGTGTGAGCATTTAGGACGATTCCCTCAGAGATTAACCCCCCTAGGCCCTTGGCCAAGGCAGCAGGAGGCCTGGCCCAGCTACCACCCTCACAGTTGGGCACCTGAAGGTCCTCGCCAGGAGCCCCTACCATAAGCTGATCTCAGATTCCTGCCTGGCAGCCCAAGACAGCCGGGGCCACTGGGCATAGCCACCCCTCCTGCAAATCTGATCTGATCTCTTTCCTGCTGGTTACCTCAGTTCTGTACACACACACACACACACACACACACGCATGCACGCACACGAGACAGTAGCAAAAAGAGCCCTGAGGATTGGGAAACCCGATTCTAATCCCGGCTGTGCCGCTGACCTGCTCCAGGGCACTGTGTTAGTCCCTGTCCCTCTCTGAGCTTCAGAACCCCTCTCTTCTGCCTTCCACCCTGGAGTCAGAGAACTGAGGGCAGTCCTGGCTCCGTCACTGACCGCGTTCTCTAAGCCTGCATCGCCTCGCTATAATAGGGGCCCTGAGTGGATGATGGGGAGCTCAAATAGATGGCACATCAAACAGGATGGGGCATAGTCAACAAAGGTCTGTTTCCTTTTCTTTTTACCTGGGAGGAAATCAATCCACAGCCCACGGGTTACACCTTCTGTCTTCCTGATACGCCCCTCCACAGGAGGAATCTGACAAACCTAAGGTTCTGGATGGCCCGCAGAGTGACTTGCTGGTCCATCTGGGTATTACCGTGAGGGGCAGGGTGAAGCCTGCAATGTCATATGCATGTGGAAAGAGCCCTGAACTCAGAGTGTCTGGAAGCTTCAGCTCTAAGTCCCACTCAGTGTGACAAGCACATCATTCACTCTCTTTGAGCCTCAGTTTACCCATCAGCAAAAGGAATAAAAGAAGCTGAGTGTTAGGCGGGGCTCAGGGAGAAAACACCCAGAGAGGTGCTTTGTGAACTGTTCTTTAATCCCCAGACAGCACTGATGTAAGGTGAAAGGAGGCTGGCAGGGCAGGTATGTTCGCCCAGGGACTGTGCAGTGCATCCTACGAGCTGTTCCTGAGAGCTGTTCGCTGTGGGGTAGGGAAGGGAGGGCCCCCGTGTCCCTGTCCCCGGCTGGAGCCTCCTGCTGGTGGGTGGGCCCTGGCATCTCCTATGGCCTGGCTGGCCATGGCTGTTGAGCTAGATGACAAGAGTTTGGGTCACTTCCCATCCCTCTTTGAGCTCCACGCCCCAGAGCAGAGAAGGCCGGGGTGCCACGTCAGGCAAGGTTAGTGTCGGTGCTGAGTTTGATGTGTCCAGGCCAGCACGCCATCTGCCATGCCCACCAGAAGTTACATAATCCCTCGGCCGGCTGCCCGTTCTTAGAAAACGGGGCAGACGGGACCAGCAGGGGGTGGAGGGTTAGGCTTTTTTCTTCGCACTTTGTTTCCTCACACCCCACCATCTCCCTGGACCAGCCTTCATCCTCCGAGTTGTTCCCACCCCGCTACCCCATGTAGAGCCTGAGACATAATGCCAGGACAGAGTGACGCTGGGGTTGGGAGGGAGCTGGCTAGGCCTGAAGGACTGCCTGCGGGCGGCACGCCTGCGGCCCACGATCACAAGCCCCTCAGATCATTCCTCTACTGTGCTCAGTGGGGTGGTCTCAGGAGGGCAGCTCAAGCTTTTGGGAGGTAGGGGTAGGCCCTTCCTGCAGTTCCTGCAGAGATGTTCCCCATCCAACATCTTGTCAGGTGATGGGCATTGTTAATATATCAATAATAGCCCAATAACACCACCCACGTATTACTGGGACCCAAGATCCAATCCTGTCTCTGTTATTCGCTAACTGCGTGATGGTGGCCAGGCTACCTTACCATTGCGAGGCCCAGCTGCCTCATCTGTGAAATGGAAATAATAAAACCTGTTTTGCATAGCTATCTTGATGATTGAATCAGCTAAAAATGTATGTAGAGGACAGAAGAAGTAGTCAATAAATGGTAGCTGTCATCATGGGTGTCCAATTCTATTCTCTTATTCTTTTAAAAGAAAATAATATAGAATGACCAAATCTGTTTTATTCTAGGAATGCAAGGTTGGTTCAAAACTCATCTATTAATATTAATCCATTAAAATTAATCTATTAATACTAGTAACATGCCAAATTAATATCACATAGAATATTAACGAATCCAAGTAAACAAAATTATATGATCATCTGTGTAAATGCTGAAAAGGCCTTAGACAAAATTCAATACACATTCGTGGTATAAACACTCAAGAAAATAGGAATTATGAGATTCTTTTTAGTTTGATAAACTAACTAGACCAAAAGCTAGTATCTTGTTTAACGGGAAAAACTGAAGACATTTCCATTAAGATCAGTAATTACACATGGAGACCTATCATCTCTTCTACCATTCAACACTGTGCTAGAAGTATTAGCCAGTGCACTTAACCAAGAGAAATCAATTAGAGGCATAAGAGTGGGTAAAGGAGAAGTAAAACTATCTCTATCAAATATTAAAACACACTCTAACACCTCTTTCATTAAAACAACGTGGAACTGCTGCAGGAATGGGTGAATAGATGGGTCAAAGATGAGAGAAAGTGCAGGATCAGATCCAAAGGCATAGGAAACATAGTATATGACAAAGGTGCTATCTTGGATCACTAGGGTAAAGACAGACTCGTTAATAAATGGTGCTGGGACAACTGGGTAGCCATTTGGATTAGAGAAAATTTTATTCATATTTCATACCATATGGAAAAATAAACTCCAAATTGACTAGCGATTTAAAAGTAAACAGTGATACCACTAAGCACTAGATGAAAATTCCTCTTTAGTGTTGGAGTAGGGAAAGCTTTCTAACTATGACTCAAAGTCCAGAGGCAGTAATATAAAAAAGTTTGATCATTTTTATTATATAAAATTTTTTTAAATTATATAATAAAGCACCATAAAGAAAGTCAAAAGACAAAATATTTAACAAACTGGGAGAAAATGTTAATACCATACCACAGACACTAATATCCCTAATACATAAAAATGCTAAAATATTGAGGAAACCAAAGGACCTCGGCTTGATAAAAAGGTAGGAAAAAAAAAACTTGAACAGACAATTCATAGAGTAGGTTACAACAGTTACCCTCTAACACGTGAAAAAATGTTAACACTCAGTCGTAATTAGAAAGATGCCAATTCAAACCACCGTGAGATACCAATTCTCACTTATAAGATTGAAGAAAATTAAAAACCATGACCACACATTCTGTTGAAGAGGCTGTGGAAAATAGGCACTTTCAAGACATTGCTGGGAAAAATGCAAATTGGTACAATCCTGTGTACAATAGATCATTTGGCAATACTTAACAAACCTGCATATGCACTTCATGTTTCCACCCAACAATCCTACTTCTAGAAATCTTCCCTTAAGACACACCTTTATCAGTGCAAAAATACATATGCACATGGTGATTCATTGCAGCATTGTTTTTAACTTTATATCTTTTTTTTTTCATATTTATTTATTTTTTTATTGTTAAATTTAATGGGGTGACATTGGTTGGCAACAGTTAGATAATTTCCCGATGCACAAGTCCACATCACATCACCCATGGATCACATTATGTGCCCACCTCCCAGAATCAGCTCCCCCTCCCCCACCATATATCCGGTGCCCACTCCCCCCCCCCCCCCCCCCTCCAGGTAACCACCAAACTATTGAGTGTTTATAATTGCAAATTACTGGAAACCACCTGACTGCCCTGGTAGAGGAGTTGAATAAACTATGGTACAGCCACACACGCGTGTACTATGCAGCTCTGAAAAAGAACCAAGTATGTCCTGGGAATCTCTCCATATCAGTTCATGGAGAAGCAAAGCACAACATAGTATCTATAGGATGCCACCTGTCATGTAAGAAAGAAATGGGTGTAAGACCAGGCCACACCCATTCTCTTCTCCGTGTCTTTTCAGGGCCTCTTGAATACATTCTGCTTCCTCTTCAGATGCGCCTCCCCATCATTCTTCCTATAGGTGCAGGCAGTGAGCCCTGGGTAGGGGACACAGTCCCTGTGCACCCCCCTAAGTGAAATGCAAAGGGCCAGCACCCACAAGTGGCCATCCTTGCCCTGACTTGAATTGAGACTCCTGATTCCACGTGGGACTCAGTTTCTTCTATGAAAGGGGGATAGTGGCATGCAAAGAGCTTTCCATGATGTGGATATGATGTTATTTATTTATCCACAGGGTCTGGGCCTGCTCCTTGGGCCGCAGATAAGCCTTGGCTCCTCCTTTTTCAGTCAGTTGCAACACACACACTCACACACAGCTGTGTTCTATAGAAGGTACAGCGCTGTGGAAGATGCTAAGGCGCTGCTTCATTTGCTGTCACCTTGACTTATGAGGGTCGCATCTCCATACACTGTACCTGCATGCCAGGTGTGTAATAGATGCTCTGAGCCCCTGGCCTCCCTCCAACTCTAAGCCCGCTCTCGTGCCCACATGGGCCAGTTTGCATACCTTTTCTCATTTAATCCTTGTAATGATTCTGGGAAGAAGGTCCTAGAGAACCAAACTGGGCTCGAGAAAGTACAGTGACCCACCCTTATCTCCCAACTTTTATGTTAGAGCCTAGTCTGGGTGTAACCCCAGTCTCTGGACTCCAGATGCAGTGCTCCTCCCAGGAGCCCGTTCTGCACCCACTCGCCAGGGCCAGGGCCAGGTCTTACCCACTCTGTAACCCGCTGGATGTCGTCCCATGGGTGCCAGCTGCTCAGGGATGACTCGTGGAGTGATTGCATGGCGGGTGAACTGAAGAACTCAGATCTGCTTTGTGAAGCAGAATCCTCCACTGACGTGATTCTGGTCTCAGTAAAGAGTGATTGGTGGATGGACAGAACTGGGCTTTTCCCACAGGCCTGTCATGGCCAGCATCAGTCAGCCCCTGTCCCTCTGACCTGTGCCATTTTAAGCATTGGTCCAAGAGGGTGTATATTCACATGGACACATCAGGAGGATCATTAACATCCCCGGCGCCACCTCACAGCCCCGCAGGGGCTTGTCTGCACGCCTCAGGTCCCTACACGTTGGAATGGTCGTGGGGGGAAGGGCCCTCAGCCTCCACATAGTAGGAGGGGGGCCCTGAGTGGGAAGTGGGGGCCATAATTGCCGGAAGGCATGCTCCAAGCCTTGAGAACTCTGCTTACCAGTCCATAAATTATTTATTATACCCCTGATAGTGCCCTCTCTGCCCCCATCTCCCCACCGCCACCCCACCCCTGTCCAGGCCTGTACAACTTGCAGAAGCAGGGGCAGGTCAGCTGAGGGGCTGGCCTCTTCAGGGAGAGGGGCTGCTGAAAGCCTGAAGTAAGTCATCCTCCCTGCCTCCCCACCTCAGCCCACTGGACCAGAGCGCTCCCCCAAGCCCCAGGGGGGCCTTAGCACGGCTGAGAAGCGCTGGCTACACAAGTTCCCCGGGGCTTGGGCATCGTCTGGGTGCCCTGGGGTTCCTGTCCAAGTCTCCTGCTAGGGAATTGCAGTGTTGATGGGGGAGGGGGTGCGGTCCTCAGAGCTCATTAGGACCCACAGCCTGGCAGCCCTATGACGAGGCACATGAGGGCCCCATGCCATGCCCCCTTCACTTGGATGGGAGCTGGTTGTGAGAATCAGCCCCGTGCCCTTTCTGGCTACCTGCACACTAGGTGTGAGGGTGCTGCCGGTTGCTCACCTGCCCGGAGCACTTCATACAGAAACACCTTCACATGTGAATCTGAGCTGCCCAATAACCCCACGAGGTCATTGGGGGAGTGTTTTCACTCCCCTCTTACAGATGGGGCAACTGAGGTGGGGGTGACCTGCCCAGCTTGTCTCTGGACTTGCTTTGGGGCTGCCTAACACACCACACACATTTTCTACCCTACCAGCCGTGTTCACTTTTGCACAGCTGAGAAAGATTAAGAAAAGAAGCATTCTGGACTATTCTAGATTGCCCTTCCAGGGCAGGCTAGCTTAAGAGCCTCCCGGTCTCAGCTCCAGGGAACTCAGGAGGTTGGGAGGAGCTGTCAGGGCCTCAGCCCTGGTTGCTCAGGGACCAGGACCGCTGCTCCACTCCGCGGCCAAGGAGGGGAGCTCCTGAGCCCAGGACACACAGCCCGGCCTCCAGCCCTGCTGGCTGCCCCACGTTCAAAGGGGGGACTCAGGGCTGAGCCAGAGCAGGCCAGTGGCCACAGAGTGACCGGTGTCCCAGCTTGCCTGTCCTGGGCAGGAATGTTCTAGAGACAGCCAGCTGCCTTCTCTCTGCCCCCTCTGCCCTCTTGGCCACATCGGGCCTCTGATCCCGGGTACCTGGGCCACCTGCCCCCGCCCTGTGTCATACTCTTCCCTTGATGCTCACCACGGGGGGACAGCTGGGACCAGCCTGCCCCCTGAAAGGGAAATTCCAGATCCCACGAAATTCCAAATTCCACTGCCTTATCTGGCTCCATTCTGTCTGCCCTGTGATGGGCTTCCCCATGGCAGGAAGGACCTCCCACCCTCAGAGAGATTATCACCTACCCACCGAGCTCCCTGGGGGCTCCCTGGGTGTGTCAGGGCTTATCCCATGGCTGGAACACACAGGTTGTTTATACATAGAGCAGAAAACAGCAGGGAACTTGGGGGAGGGGTGGGGTGGACAATGGGCCTGACCATCAAGCAAGCTCCATAGTGTAGTCATTGTCCCATCTGACCCTCTCAGAGCTGAGATGCCATGTCACATCAAATCACCGCCTCTCCCCGAGCCCCAGTTTCCCCATCTGTTAACTGAGAAAACTGAACTTAGTGATCTCTGGGTCGCCTTATGGCTTTCAGTTGCACAACTTCTAAAACCCCCTTAACCCAACAGCCTGTAGACGTGTCTGAGGTCCGTAGAAAGCCACTGTGACACCACGGACCCCTTCCCAGCATTTCCTGTCTGGTCAGTACACACAAGGGTTGACCAGCATGTGGGTTCTGCAGCTGACGGGAGTCTGCAGTTCCCACGTCAGTAAACACGCCTCTGCACTGAGTGCTGTTCCCGCTGAACTTGGCATGGCTGGCTCCCTCCTGTCACCCAGGTCTTGGCTCAAATGTCCCTTCCTCAAAGAGCACCTCCCTGGTCCCCCTGCCTCTTTTACTTTTTTTCAAACACTTATTACCACCTGGAATTTTATGGATGCATGTGCTTCCATGCTTGCTGATTTGTCGCCTGTCACCACATGGGCATGCACCCTCTGAGGGCTGGGCCAAGTCGGTGCTGTGGTGCCCCCAGTGCCTGGCACAGAGCGGGATTTCCATGCACAGGTGCGCAGTGGATGAATAATCACAGTGGCACATAAGGACCTCCTAGAGTGTTTCCAAAATCCGCATTCCTGGCCTTCACCCTTTTCTGGATTAGGAAGTCTTGGCTTATGAATTTTGACAAAGTTCCCCAGGTGATTCCAATGCACATCTCTTGTTCAAAAGATAAACACACTCCAAGGTTCTCACCTCTGCCTGGGTCCCCCCCACCCCACTCCCGCCCATCCCCAGAGATTCTGACTTCATTGGCCTTCAGGTCTGGTCTGGGCATCGGAAGCTTTAAAAGCGACCCAGGTGGTTGTGTTGTTCTGCGAAGGTAGAGGGGCGCCAGCACCCCCTCACCTCCAAGGCCTCTCTGATCCACAGTCCTGCTGTTCTGGGAAAGCCCTGCAAAGCTAAGCCACTTTTTGTTCTACGTGGCAAACCCAGACCTCCACGGGGGCCAGCTGCTTGCCCTACCCTCCTGCACAGGTAAAGAAAGCCACATCCTGTTTGACCCTCAAAGATAAGTTGGGGGGTGGGTGTTGCCCAGGGCCCTGCGGCCCCTCTCCGGTGACTTCCCAGGAAGGGCTCGTGGCTCTGTGCACAGCCCCGGCACCTCCTTTTCCTGGCAAGGCGGCTGAGCTGTGTTGGAACCTGGCTCTCCCCCTCCCCTGGTCGCACACAGTTTTAAATAAGATCTTCATTTACCAGAAGTTCACACCACAGCTTATGTGTTATGTGAGAAGCAGAAATCTTGTGTTCATAGGGGAAATGTTCTGAGATGCAATCCAGGGGGCTGCAAGGAGAAGCGGTGGCAGAGGGGGTGAGTGCGGGAGGAAGGAGGAAGCTGTGGAATACGAACTGGCACCCGGCCCTGGCAGTGCCATGCTCCTCTTGGCTCAGCACGTGGCGGGAGGGGGAGGTGCCACCGCTCTGCAGAGCTGACCTCATGGCTGCTGGACGGCTTGGAGCTGAGTGGGAGTGTGATGTCACCACCCGCTCTGCCAGCTGGCAGCCCAGCCCTGCTCGGGGTCATTTACGTGTCTCCGGTGGGTTACGACGATGCTCTGGCTGTTGATCTGTTCGTTGCTTCCTGCCTTGCCTTGGAGCCTGTGCTATAGAAGGCGTTTGGTGGCAATGGATGGACACCATTTCCCTCCATGACCATCCTGCCTCACTTCTGACCCCAGCCTACACAGTGTCTAAAGCGATAAAGTCCAGTTGTCCGAAATGTGACAGTTTCAAGGGTTTTCATGTGATCCTTTCAGCTGCTCTGTGAGGCGGGTGTGACCCCCTTGCGCATGCAGAGGGAGAAACTGAGGCTCAGGGCGTCTCAGTACCTCATAAAAGACTCCTGTGGCAAAGCTGCGATCTTGTGCCAAGATTTCTGTGGGCCCTGCCTGTGACCGAGGGCAGGTCACTGTCACATCACTCAGTGTGGTTTGCGGTATTTTTACTCCAGTGGCACTTGTCTGTTCTGGTGGCCTGAAGGCCAAGAGATCTAGGATGAAATACCAGAGCGCCTCACGACCTTGAGCAAGGCCACTTCTCTTGGCCTCAGCTTCCCCAGAGGTAAACCAGGAGCGCTAGGGTCTACCCTTCAGCTCTTCTGCGCAGGTTTTCATGTGGGCCCTGGCGGTGAGGAGATGGGGCAGGGGGTCTGCGGTGGCTCTGTCATGGGGTCTGTGGTCCGAGGCCTATGCACTGGTAATAAACACTGAGCTGACATGCTAAGCCGCATCCCCAGCCTCTGAATAAATAAAAAGTTGCCCAAAATAACAGCCCGGAAAATACTGGGGCTGCTCCAGCCAGCACTCACCTTCGCCCCTCCCACTGCCCATGCTCTGTGCCTCCTCCTTCTACTCCCTCCCTTCTCCCTCCCTCCATCACTCGCTGCTGCCCCAGAGGCCATGGGCGCTGTCCCAGACTGGCTTCAGTGCATGGCTCTGCAGCCTGTCAGCCCCCAACCCCCAGCTGCCACAGCAGCTAATGAGGACCAGACCCTACAGATGACAGCTGGGGGACAGGCCAGCCTGGACCTCGTGGGGCTGGGGGTGGGGTGAGGCATGGGGGGTGAGAGTGCCTTGAATCCCCAGTGCCAGCCAGGAGTCTTTCCTTCAGACACTCGCTCTGGCATTTCCGGCCCCCTCCCCGGGGGCGTGAAGTAGCCCGACTCCAGCAGGAGGCTGTCCACGCTACTGCTCCTGGCTGAAGCCACCCGGAAATTGGGACTGGAGTGTGCATAGGTGGCCCCAGGATGCTCCAGGATTCACCGGTCACCTTTGGTGTGATGTTTCTTTGATGTGTGGATGAGTATGTTTCCTGTCTCTTCTTGTTATAGTTCAAGTGTTCAGGAGCAGAAACCCAACTATTATGTCAAGCTCAAAGTCACAGAATGTTAGAGCTAAAAAGACATCTCCCTCGCCTTACAGATGACATTGAGACCTTGGGGTAGGACACTTGCCCAGGCTTACGCAGTCAGAAAGTGGCAGAGTCTGGATTTGAACCTGCCTCTGGGGCCTGTGCCCTTACCCCCCTCTGCCAGTGCTCTCCTCCAGGGACCTTTGTTGGCCCCACAGAGATGGCCCCTCATCCTCAGGATCAGACCAGCCCCTGAAGAGAAGCCCAAGGCTCCTTGGTTCTATTCTTAGTTGAGGGACGGCCCTGGGACAACAGTGCCCCATCAGAAGATCGGTTTTCCTCTCTGTGACAGTGGCCGCTGCCACGCTGTGGAATTTCACGGAAAGTGGGGAGCAAGTCCCACCACGAAGCTCCTCACAAGGCCTTTGGGCTCCAAGCTGCGTGAGGACAGGCAGGGAGGCCTCCTGTGTGCAGGCGCAGGGCCCGCCCTCCCTTTGCCTGGCCCTTTCTGGCTTCCACGCGGTACCTCCATGGAGGACCCTGGTCGCTCCGTGCAAGCGGCCGTGGGGATTTTACTTCCCACTCTACAGGTAGAGCCCCCAGGAGCAGCTGCTCAGGGAGTGAGACTAGGGCCTTGTGGCTGAGACGGTGGCTCAGACCTGGAACGCTGGGGACTACCTCCCACCCTTCTTTGTTCCCCAGTGGAGGCTGCCCAGTCTGAACTTGTGGGGCCTGGGAACTGTGCTGGGGAGGGTAGGATGTGGCATCTAGACCCGCGCCTGGGAAGAGCCGGACTCCTGTTGGTCCTCAGGCTCCACTGGCCCAGAACAGAGTGTCCCTCCCAGGGCAGGTCCCCCTCCCTTCCCTTGCTGCAAATGCAGGGCCGCTGTGGCAGGACTCCTGCCTCTGACATTCCGCCCCAGAAGATAAGGATCCTGTCTGGCGCCTGAGTGCTTTCTTCCCTCCTTCTTTTGGAATCTGTTCCCTGATTATCTACAGACAGCCCCTCACTAGGGGGCCACCCGGGAGGGGCCCAGACCACAGAGAAAGACAGGAGGGGGGTAACGGAGGCCTGCAGCCACCAACAGGCCCTATGGGCCAGACCCCACTAGTCCCCCTCACCCATCTGGGGGCTTGACGGCCACTTTCTAAGCCCTCACTGCAGCTTGAGTTCCCCCCCCCCCCCCAGCTTAGAGGAGAGGTGAGGACTGGGTTCCCTGATGGACTGACCCACTTCAGAGGGAAGAGGGGGACTGAGGGTGGGGTCACTTCTGTGGTCAGTGCTCCTCGGCCTTGGACCTGGTCAGTGCCCCAGGGCAGGGTGGGAGGGGGGTTGAAGCTGCAGACAGCCAGACAGCCACATCCTGTGGGATATGCTGGCCCTTCCCAGGCCACATGGGGGCTGAGGACACTTAGGGACAGGGGAGGGAGGGTGCTAGAAGGTTCCCAGAGCCCAGCCTTTAGCTCTGGGGACTGGTCTCAGAGGATAGCCAGGGCTGGCATAGCCTCCTGGCTTCAGCCTGAAGAGGAGGGGTGACTCCCCAGCACCTGGCCTAGGACCTGGCACCATCGTAGAACCTCCGCCTTAGAGTGCCAAGGCTGACCCCAGGCAGCATCTGGTCACATTCAGGCAACGTACCCACAGGGAGACTGGTTCAGAAAGAAGGGGTCAGGTCCATCTCGCCCACGGGCAGGTCACATACTCCCTGTCCCATCTCCCCAGGGGGCTCAGGTGTCAATGTCATGGGCCCCACTGAACTGGGACTTGGGAGCCCTAGATTCCAGTCCATACTTTACCCCTAACATGCTGTGTGACCTTCAGCAAGTTTCTTTCCCTCTCTGGGCTTTATAGTCTTCAGCTGTAAACTGGGGAGGCAGCCTGTAGGGAATGAGGACCTAGCCCTCTTCTGTTGGGGACAGGAAGGAATAGCAGATACCTGAGCCCACACATCCCTTCTTTCCAAACCTTGTCCAACTTTCCAGGGGTATGAAGATAAGTGCAATGTCAGAGTTGATACCCTAGCATGCCCCGTAAATATGAGTACTGCCAGTCGTTAGCAGCTCAGGCTAGGATTCTAAGACTGGCAAGGCCTGCTGCAGAAACTTGGGCAGTAGAGGGGCAGGAGGCTGAGGTGAGTATTTGCTTCTTCCAGCTTTGGAAAGGGCCCCATACCCGGCCCCCAACCTCCACCCTCCCTCCCCTCCCCCACTCCCTAAAACCATTCGGAGGGAGGGAAGCAACGTAAGATCATTTTTTATGGCTTCCTGGCCCCGGAGCCAGAGGGTTGAGGATCTGGTGGTGTGGGCTGGATTCCCGAGCCTCTCCCTCAGAGCCTTAAGCTCATAAATATGAAGCCCAGGGCTGGGAGGAGCTGGTCGTTAAGCACTCAGCAGAGCGCCCACTTAGAAAGTCATAAAGCGCCAAGGGGAAATGCAGAAGGGTAATCGGTGATTGTAAGCAGTTATCCGAGCCCCTGGGAGCTGGGCCCAGGGCCCTCCCACCCCACCCAAGGCCATGGTGGGGCCCTGCTCCTGGATTTCTCCTCCTGAGAACAATGAAGCCCCCGTTATTTCCGATTTTCTTCTCTGTGCCTAGCCTAAGGGGACCCAGACCCTGCCTCAAGGAACCCACAAAATTGCAGTTAGGGAGAGAGGATGGATGCGAGGAAGAAAGAGCTGACATTTGCTCTAGCTCACAGGAGGAGGGGTCTCCAGGGCTGAGAGGGAAGGAAGCTTCCTGCAAGAGCTGGGGGTGTGGGTGGCACTGCTGGGGGAAATGCAGGGCTGGGAAGTGGGGGTGGATGGACAAAGGGACCTGCCTGGGGTGGAAGATAGCTAGGAGCCCAGAGTGGATGGAGGGGCAGCAGACAAGGAGTGAGGACCTGAATGTGGAGGCTGTGAGAGGCGCTGAGCGCTGTGAACACCCTCACGATCCCTCTCTTGGTCACCAAGCCCCACGCTAATGTAGACAAGCTCTTGGCAACAGAAGGGCCACTTTCCTCACTCCTTAGCCATGTGTCCTTGGACAAGTTATGTAGTTATTTAGCCCATCTGAGATTCATCTTTAGCCTCAAAATGGAAGTAAGAACAGTCTACCCCCATAACATCCGTCAGTGTGAAATTGAAATGAGATTATGTAGAGAGGGCAATCTTGCTCAGCAGTTAAGGGGTCAGGAATCTGATAGCCTGGATCCAGAATTTAGATCCGCCTCTCACTGACCATGTGACCTTGGGTGATTATTTCACCTCTCACAGCCCCAGTTCACCATCTGTAAAATGGTGGTAAGAGAAGTGAGGATTTGGTGTTAGCTCTTAGGTGAAGTATACATACAGCGCCTGGCCTGCACACAGTAGGCACACAGTAAGGTTTGCATTGGGAGCCTCCTGCCTCTTTCCTCAGCCCAGTCTCGTCTAGAGGGTGGGGAAGGGACTGTGGTTTGCGGGGCCGGAATGGTCTGTATTAGGGCTGCTCCCGTTCTCTTTTCTGTCTTAAGAAACGTTTAATGCTTACCTAAGGCAAGTAAAAACACTAAAACTCCAGCTAGTCCATTTTCCTCATTTGTGGTGAGCTGGGTGGGTCAGGGAGGAGGGATGAGGAAGGTGGGGAGTGGCCCCTGTGGGGCAGGTAATTGGGGACAAGAGGCCTCCCCTGTCTTCCCACGGTGTAGGGCAGGGAGGTGGGAGAGAAGGTGGCTTCCACTGTGTCACCTCATTAACTTCACCACAAATAGCTTGACCGCCTGTAACTCCTCAGGCAGAAACCAGGGGCCCTTCAGAAAGGAAATCAACGAAGTAAATGGGAGTGTGATCATTCAAAGTAAGACAGCCCTTCCCTGCCCCCCCCCCACCCAGCAGCCTGCTTCCTAATGACAACACCAGTCTCCCAGTGTGTGAGCCCCCAGGAAGGGGTTGCCAAAGAACCCAGATTGTTCTGGAACATGCGCATAGCTACTGAAGGAGACTGACAGCCAGGGGCAGGTGTGGCCAAGCCAAGCCGCAGGACTTGTCTCCCCAAGTGCCAGGCGTAGGACCCCCTGCCCATTGCATCCAGCAGGGTGCCCTTCAGCTCTGACTTAGAAACTGAGGCCTGATAGCTCCTTCCACACTTCCCTGCCCTTGAGTTGCCCCGGATGGGGAGAGGGTGCGGGGGGCAGGTTCAGGTTTGAATGGCCTGTCCTTCAACCGCCCTGGTGACTCCAGAGAGGCTGACTTTCCTCCTCCTGTCACCTGGCAGACACCTTGCAAATTGGGGTGTACAAGGCAATGGGTGACTTGGGGCTAGTGGGGTGGGTGCTGTAGCAGCAGCCCTGAGAATAGGCAGTGTGTTCCATAATACAAGGTCACCAGGGGCCCCTCCCTCAGGACAACCCCATAATGGGGAAGGGGTCCTGGGGGCAACAGGAGGCCTGGCTGTGGGGGATGAATAGGCTGACTGTAGTCCTGTTGTTTGTGGGGTGGGTGGGGCAGGGGGAAGGGGGGCAGAGGCTATGGTTCCTCACCTGTGCCATTGGGCAGATCACCCCCTTCTCTGCCCAATTCCCCCTGCTTAGCAGTTGCTGCCTCCTGGAAGGCCCTGAGGGTCAGGTGGAGGGTCCTTGAGAAGTGCTCAGAAGTGCACGCTGAGCCCTCCCCGATGCTAATATTAGTGCTGAGTGCTACACTGGACAGGCCCAGCCAAGAAAGCCCGCTCTGCACACCCACCCTGCTCCCCGCTCGGCGTGTAAGAGCAGGTGTCCCCTGCGGGGTGCTGGACAGCAGGTCCTGGGCCATGCACGGTAGCTGGTGCCAGAGGGTTCTGGGGTACGCCGGGAGCCCAGCTCTCTCAGGCCAGCTTCACGGGGTTGTCTCCTATTGCTCTTGTGCACCCTGTACGTATAAACTGCCAGGCCTGGCCTCAGGGAGCTGCCTGCTCCATGGGGGAGAACGTCCTTGGGCTCCTGGAAGAATAAATAGATGCCCTCTGTGGGGTGCTTGGAGGCCGGATGGCACTTTAGGTGCTGCCCCTCATGAGAGAGCCTCCCTTCCCCACCCCCCACCTGGTCTCTCCTCCCCCTTCAGAAGCCCCACCCCCAAGGAGCCCCAAAGAGTGTGAGCTGGACTTTCCACTTGCCAGCCTCTGCTCCCCACCCCCAGGTGGCACTCTCACTGTCCCACCAGGTGGCCTGCTTCATTTGGGGACGGCTTGGGCAGATGCTGGTATCGAGCCCAAATCTGCCTCTTGTTTCTACCTGCTGGCCCTGGACCAGCCACTTGCCTCCCAGGATACTACAATTCTACTGTTGACAGCACCTCCTAAGCCCTAATTTCCCCTTCCCCATGGGACCCCAAAATTCTCGAGAAGGCAGGAAAGCCCTCAGGGTATGGACAGTGCCCCCCCAAACCAGGGGTCCCAGCCGTGGAGAGGACACTGTGGCCCGCCTCTGGTACGCTCAAGGACGGGCACAAGACCAGCAAGGTGGGCAGAGGTAGCAAGGCCTGACAAGGCCACTGTCCACCCCTCATTCTGCCTTCGGCTCCTTCAGGCTCTCGCTTCCCAAGGGGCCCACGCAGTCACTTCCTGTTAGGGTCATGACTAAACAGAGGTCAGCAGCAATGACTTCCTTCCTGCCCAGTGGATGGATGTCTGACTCCTCTCTGACCAAGGCAGACACCCACCTCCCGTCCCTCCACATACACCACCCCGACGACCCCTCCATCATGGTTTCATTGCTAACAGACCCCGGGGAGGATGGGTGCAGGGGAAAGCAGAGGCATATTTGATATTTCTGGCCCGAGAATGCCGGTGTCTGAGAAACCAGAAGTTTTCGTTGACGGTCCTTAGAAGGAAGAGAAGGCAGTCCCCAAGGACCAAAGAAGACTTTGGGGTGTTCCTGCCTGGAGGGGTGTTTGGGATGGCCCACCAAGCTTCTTTTCATTTAATAGCCTGGGAGTCCACTATTCTACAGTTCTTTTAATTTTAGACTTGATGTTTCTAAGAGTCTGTCCTCATGGTAACCTCTATATATGCCAGGAACTGTTCTCTGCACTCTATTTGTACTGACCCCATTCATCCTCAAAACCTTGGTCGGCAGAAACTCTCTCCCGTCTTCCAGAGAAGCCAGGTACCCAGCTGGGGTTGCACACCGGGCAGCATGCCATGACCCCGCACCCAGGATCGCGGCGCTGCTAGCGTTGCCCCCGTCATGCCTGGCTGCTTTCTATGGCTCTCAGAACCTGCATCTTGAGGCTTAGTTGGCTGTGATGGACTTTAGCTAGAGGAGAGGTTGCCCAAGCCTCCCTGAGAAGCCTGGGGGGTCACAGAGGCCCACGGGGCCCCCTGGAGAGACTGTAACTGTGGGGCTCCAGCAAGAGCCCCCACAGACACCCTAGACAGAGCTCGGCTGGCGGCAAAGGCGTCCGAAGGCCTCTTCAGACGCTCCTCGTCTGTATTGCAGCTCAGACCCTGAAGTCAGAGAACCAGCTTGCGTAATGGAACCTGGTGACTGTCCATGTCCAAGGTTACTGCTGGCTCCAGTGACCCCGGTCTGCTCAGGGAAGGAGCCAGAGGCCATAGTAAGCACGTGAGCGCTCAACCCCAGAGCCGTCCTTGGGAATGGCCTTGCTGTGCTCCCCGTGCTGATCCCTGCCGGGGTAGCTGGGTGTTATCTGAGTGGGAGAAGGGCAGGCAGAGAGGGGTAATGTGCTTATCAGACATATCTAGCTTTGTCCCTGCGATCAGGGGCCCTGCTTGACCAATAAGAGTAGTGGTTGGCATCAGGACAGAAGGCCCTCTTCTTCTTGTCCTGGCCCCTGACCAGGAGATCCCTATCTTTAAATCACGGGCTGTCAGAGCTGGAAGGAGCTTCCCATTACCATTGCCTAAGTCAAGGCCCAGAGCCTCTAAGTGCTGCCCAAGGATGCAAGATCGTAATGGAGCTCCGGGCCATGGGAGTGGGTTAAGGCCAGGTTAAGCCTACTAATAAGCTAACAGTGGGGATAATAACAGCCTTGCCGCTGCCCTGTTATTCTTAACATCACCTCTGATGAGGTTACAGCCTGGAGAGGGTGTGGGGCTGGCCTGGAGTTGCAGAGTGAAGAGGTGAGAGCTGCCTGGGAGTCGCCCCTCGCTCCTAGTGAAATGCTCACTCGTGGCCTGGTGCTCCAAGGCCGCAGAGGGCCGGTATGCTCATCTGCTTTACGAGGACTGAGGCCCTTTCTCCTGTGCCGACCCCAGCACTGTGGAGGGGGCAGGGTGGAGGAGTAGGACTCAGTCAGTCAGTTTGCTGTGAGCCTCCCCTCTGTCCTGCCTCCCATGGAGCATCCCCTGACCATGTGCTCATGCACACGAGCTCCCTGGATCCTGCCATGGGCAAGATGAGCTCCTTTCTGCAGATGAAGAAGCTGAGGCTAAGGGGGCCCCAAACAACAAGGCCGGGGAGTAGTGAAATTCACGGGGCGTAGTGAAATTCACGGGGCGTGTTGGGAGTTCCCCTGAGCTAGTTGAGCCAAAAGAGGGAAGCCCACTAAAGGAAAGACTGCATTAGGGTCCTGTGTGGGCAACAACTTCATCTGGTCCCTGCAGCAGCCCGTCAGCACACCCCTCTTTTGCCTGGGAGGCGGGGATGGGGTGAGTATAGAAGGGCTGCCACCTGCCTCCCCAGCCCTCTGCGATTGACAGGCCCAGTGCATGTGGGCACCAAGTTTCCAGAAGGTGTGCTTTGCAGCCGAATGTGGTAAACCTGCCATTGAGACCTGGCTGCACTTATAAGGGTTGGGGCTCTATCTAGCCTGGCAGGCTGAGAGCACCCAGTGCCCCTCCTGCCACATCTGTTCCCTGTAGACCCCCGGGTCTGAGCTCTTTGCCAGGGGCTCCCAGAATCTCACACACATGCATAGGAGACGCCTCAGTGAGGCCTGGGTGAGGGAGAGCCAGCTTTGCATGCCACCTACTCTGTCCTGGGCTTGACTTGCCAGTGGTAGAGCAGCAGGTGGGGCCATGGAGCACATGATGAGGACCCAGCCTTCCAGTAAGGAGTCTGGGGGCAGCTTTACGGCCCAGCAGAGAGAGCCTGGGGTTCGGGCCCAGTTTCTCATCTGGGCCGGGGCCAACACAGCCTCGTCTAGAACAGTGCTGTCCTGTGGAACCTTCTGTGGGGACAGGGATGTTCTCCACCTGGGCTACATGGTAGCACTCCTGCATGTGGCTGCTGAGCACTGGAAACATGGCTGTGCAACTAAGGAACTGAATAGTCCATTTTAATTAATTAAAGATTAAACAGCCGCATGTGGCTCGTGGCCACCGTGTTGGATAGCATGACTCCGAAGGTTCTGGAAAGATGCCATCTATCGTGTGTCCAGTCAGCCTGTGCTCCCCAGAGGGGCTTCTCTCAGACCACCTCACCCCACCCCACCCCACCTGGATGGCCGAGGGTGGCTCTCTGCTCTTCTGAAGGCCTTCTGCAACATAGAAGAAAATAACGACAGCAATGATGGTAACATGTGGTAGCATCTGCTCGTAAATCTCTGCTGGGCCTTGTAATAGTAACATTTTAGAGTTAAGTATGGTTCTCCTCGTTTTGGAGTTGAAAGCACTGGGGCCCACGTGGCTCTGTCTGTCTGCAGAGCCTGGGCGCTTTTCCCAGGCCCATGTGGCTTGGTCCATCTATTCTGCGGTGGCCAGCACTGGACCCGCCATCTTTGAGGACATGGAATTGCACAACGCAACGTCCCTGTCCTCCACGTCTCCTTTTTACATCGCTTCCGGTACAGAAACTGTAGAGGACACCCCGGTGCCAAATCAGCAGGAGTCTCTGAGCCCCAGCCTTCACAGTGGGTAGCAGACCCGTCCCTGCAGGCCCTGGGATACTGGGGCATAATGGCTACACCCCAAACCTGGATGCTGGGATTTGAATCTTAACTTCTTAACTGACACCCAGCACCCAGCAGCTTCCTGGCATTGCCAACGATGTGAAGTACATATCAGCTGGATGAATATGCTGTAGTGTTCTCTCTCTGGTGAGCCAGGCAGGAAAGTCTCATCTCCTTTTTTCAGAGGAGGAAACTAAGCTCTGACGGTGCCTCAGGACTTGCCCCGGGTCCTGCCCCTGCTCAGGGCAGAGCGGGATGGCCCCCCAGATCTCCTGCCGCCTGCTCCAGAGTGCTCGCTACCTCCTATGGCCGCTTTTGTAGGATAACCAGGGAGCAGGTGGAAGGAAAACACTCAGCTTGCGTACTCAGAGAGGCAAGTCATAAATATAACATCCAGGAGGGAGGTGGGGAGGCGGATGCTGACAGCAAGGATGTCCGCTTCCGAGAAGCCGTGTTCTTCGTCCCTGCTGTGAGCGGGGATCCTGCCGGGTCACTGGGACTGCCCTGAATGCATGTGCGCGTGCGTGTGCGCGTTCCCAGCTGTGCCAGCGGGCAGTGTGCATGCTGGTGTGGCAGCGTGGGTGATCGTGGTACACAGACCGTCTCCCACTCTCTCTGGCCCTCCCCAGCTCACTTCCCAGTTCTCCGGCAGACAGATGTCTCCCAGATGTTTCTCACTTCCTGCCTGGCTCCATGCAGTGCATGTGTGTGTTTATTTTGGACAGCCCACTAAATAATAACCATTTTAAGAAAAGCTTTTCATAACCCCGTTCCCACGAGGAGTCAGAGTTCAGGAAATAATCCCAAGTCTATTCACTATTGTCCCCTGGCTCTCTTCTGTCTGACCTCCACTCCCCCACCCTCAGGACCACTTCTGAAAAGATTTCTTTTTATTCTACATGACGTGTGCTCTCTCTGGGAAGCTGAGGCTGGGTGTTCTTAAAGAGGGGGTGAAGCTGGAGCTCAGAGCAGAAAGCCCCTTAGAGCTTGGCCCCTCCAAGTGTGGTCCCAGACCAGCCTCACCTAGGACCCTGTTAGAAATGCAGTCTCAGACCTCCCCCACACCTCCTGAATCAGAGTCTGCATTTCAACACAAGCCCAAGTGATTCATACCTATTTCAAGCTTTGAGATGTGCTGGTCTGGGCCCAGCCCTGCCTTGTTGATGGGATAATGGGCTGACTTGGGGGGTTGGAGGGCCCTGCCATCAGACCTTCCGTAGCAAAACCCGGGGAGGATCTGGTGGTACACACTAGGAGCCCCGGAGGCCCAGTAGCCCGGACTGCTGTCTGGGAGGGCTGAGGACACGAGGCTGCCCAGCTAGCTCCTGGTGGGGGAGCCCAAGGGCAGATTCCTCCAGAGAATGGCATCTCATTGCTAGCAGCCAGTCGGGCAGCAGGCTGGATGTCATGCCGGCTTGGCCATGCAGCGTGGTAAAGATGTTTCAGCCAGCTCTACCATCTGCCTCTTGGGCTCCTGTGAGTCCCTGCCCCACCCCCAGCTGCCCTCTGAAGGCTGGTCTGGCCCACTTGGTCCCCAGGTGATCTGGGCTCTCAGGTAGGGTGCCACAGAGTCTGTGTTCTCCTGTCCCTGCCTTACCCAGCTTGTGGTCCTGCCTCCTGTGAGCACAGAGCAAATAATGTCAGCTCTGCTCACTTCATGGGGTGACTGCTGTGACTGCTCCCTAAACTGTCAGTCCCTACACAGGCCCCGTGTTTACTGTCTCCCAGCAAGGGTCTGCCACAGGCTTGGCATGCCTGGCTCAAGATGGAGGCAGTAGATACTATCAGAGGCTTGAGACCCAGACTTGGGCTGAACCTCTGGCAGCTGGTGGCTTAACTGGGAAAACAAGACTCCTGTCTTTGGAAGGTTAAGGAAAAATCAGACCTTGGTGCAATAGACTGCCAGCTGGCAAAACTGCCCCTCAGTCAAGGATAGAGCTGACAGGAGTTTCTTCATGGACAAGACGGGGTTGTGGGAAGTGGGTACTGCAGGCTGGAAGGGAAGCTTCTAAGGGGAGTAGAGAGGTCAGAATATGCAGGAGACCCCAGGGTGAGAGGATCCCAAAGGTTCCTTCTAGGGGGAAGGGGAAAGCAAGGTCCTAATTGGATGGGGGCCAGGATGGTCGGGGGGCCCTCTTTGAGGGAGGTGGGGCCGAGGCAGGGAATGCTCTCGTGGGCACTCTGTGCTCCTCTGCTACAGAAGGTGACCAAGTCACATGTCAGAGTAGGAGCACATTAAATACTTCTTCATCAATAATCAGTGGATGGATGACTAGGAGAGAAAGAAGGGAAAGGGGAGGAGGGACAAATGCATGGATGGATGGATGGATGGATGGATGGGAAGAAGGATGGATGGGTGGATAGATGGATAGATGAGTGGGTGGATGGGTGAGTGGGTAGATAGGAGGAAGGAAGGATGGATAGGTAGATGATGGATGGGTGGATGATGGATGGATGGATGATGGATGGATGGTTGGGTGGATGGATGGGAGGAAGGATGGATGGGTGGATGATGGAGGGGTGGATGATGATAGATGGATGAGTGGGTGGATGGATGAGTGGATGGATGAATGATGGATGGATGGTGATGGATGAATGGGCAGGTGGATGGATGGAAGGAAAGGAGGAGGGAAGGATGAAAGAATGAATATAGTCATCCTAACATTTTGTATTTGTCAAAACCCTTTCACATGCACCATCCTTGATCCCACACTTGCCCTCTGAGGGAGATAAAGCCGAGCCTCTCCCCATAGGATTGATAAGACTAAACCTGACCCAGAGAGGGGAAGGCAGCTGGCAGCCAGCCAGCCAGAGGCCTCCGTGAAGAGTGCTTGCTCCTTCACCACTCCAGTTCCCTTGTGCTCTCCACAGCAGGGAGGGCATGGCACCGAGTCTTTCACACTCCCTTGCCCATTCCCTGTGTGACCAGGGACCCACCCCACAGGCCGTCCAGACCTGTTTGATCATGTCCTTACTGCTTGGGGAGCGCCGGTGCCAGCAGCGTCTCAGCCGCCAGCCTTACTCCAGATTCCAGCACAAACCAAATGAGAAAGTCGATGGCCCGCCAGGTCCATCAGAGGCATGTCCAGGCCCAGCAGGGCTGTCCAGGAAGTTCATCACTAAACAGCATTGAGCACCAGCCGTTTGGCAGGGGTGCCGAGACGGTAAGGGTAGTGCAGGTCAGTTACTCTTTAGGGGCGCTCATGGTATCTGAGAACAGAGGTCCCAGGAGGTGGCGGCTGCTCAGGTTGTGGCCTGCATGTCTCCAGCACATTGCAGAGGGCTTCTGGGAGCAGGTGCCCTTGGAACTGGGCCCAAAGGGAGGCTCAGGGCCCTTGTTCCATCTGGCCAGCCTCTTCAGCACTTTCCCACCAGCCGGGCCAGTAACGTGCCAGAGGTGAATCAATGGGCCTTTCTTGTACCTTTTCTACCCACTGAGGGCTCCGCTCCAGGCTGAGCTCCCAGAGAGGGTAGATGGTGGCAGCTGGTGGCCTCACCCTCCATGAGCTCCCCAGACCATGGCTCACCTGATACCCACTCCCCAGACCAGTAGAGCTGTTTCAGGGACCTGAGATTCACCTCTGGCCCCCCACCCCCAGCGCCGAGCAAGGATGTGAGCACTGACCACAGCCCCCAGCTGGAACCTGTGCAGAGCTGGGAGTTCTGTGCCACTGGGGCCCAGGTGGAACCAGGCAGCAAGTGACAGACAGCAGACAGAGTCAGAGGAATGGCAGGCTTCCTTATTTGGTTTGCCCTGGGGTCTGGTACCAGGGAAAGTAGGGCTCCCTGCTGGTTTGGGACCTTCCAAGGCTTCTGGGACAGAGAAGTAGGCGGGGAGCACACCTGCCTTTGGCTAGCTGCTGACTCCCATGCTCCTACATGCCTTATCGTCCTCCTCTGGGGTGAGGGACGGGCTCAGTGACCCCCACAGCCCCCTTCAGCGCTGCCTCCAGACTGTGATATCTCAGGAAAGGAGATGACGGCTTCACTCTGGGGACCTTCTGAGGACCCAGGGCCCCTGGACCAGTTCTTACCTTCTGGTGGCAGCACCTCTGAGGAGCAGAAGGCAGTTAGGCCCTTCCCCACAGCCCTGCCCCACCTGGGCAGGCAGCCTGGCCTCTGGCCTCAACAGCGCTTAGTGCACCGAGAGGCTGAGGCCAGAAGAAGAGACGAAGAAGAGAGAGAGGGAGGCACGACAGACAGCCAGAGAGAGGCATCGGGGAGCCTGAGGGCTGCCCGCCCTCCTGGGGCTCCTCACATCACCCCAGAGGGAGGCCCCTGCTCCCCTTCTTCCCCTGAGTTGGCACGTTTTTCTCTGGGTGTTAAACTCAGCTCTTCCTCCTGTTTTCTTCCATTCCTGACTATCTCTTAAATAATTTAAATATTTGGGCCTAAAGGGCTTCAATTATCCTTTAATTTACATTAGTAATTTATGTATTAGGCGGAATGGACACGCAGTTAGTGTAACAGCCCCCAGTAGACCGGCTAGTATTTGCTGCCCTCAATGTTCTTAAGAATCTCATTTTCCTTTGCAACCCAAGGTCTCTGTTGAAAAGCAGCTCCTATACGTGCACATTCACACAGACTCATGCACGTGCTCATGTGTGCACACAGGAGAATGCCTGAATTCACAGTGAACACGCCCACTTCCACACATTCACACTGAGGCAGAGAACACAGGCTACACACGGACTCCCTCTTCCCCCACAAAGATGTAAACCGCATACTTGTTGACCTGCAGTCTCCTCCCACATGTGCACACTCTTCCTTACTCCTTTGGGCAGAGGAGTACACACGTGCTGCATTCGCATCAGGTGGCCAGGTGGTCCCAAACAGGGCTCCCTCGGGCAAAGAGGCTGCTGGGCCCCAGATGACATTCAGGTGAGTCATTCTGTGTCCTAGTTTTCTGTCCCTCCTTGTGCAGCCCCACATGGGAGCCTCCCTGACCCCAGGGTTAAACACACACAAGTGGCCACTTCTTCAGTCTGCTCACTTGCCATGGGCTGGCAGCAGCTCTGAACTTCTGCGCGTCTCAGGCGTGCTGCCCACTGGCCTTGGCACCAGGGCCTTGCAGTCTGGCCACCAGCAGCCTGAGCTCTTGTCCCAACACAGCCAGGCTGCCAAGGGGAGCCCATTCGGGATTGCCAGCTCCTGGCTGTCCCTCAGATACAGGCCCAGCTGTTTCAGTACCAGCTTGCAGGGGCTGGGGGCATCCCAGGGGGTAGGGACGGTAGTGACAGAGCGATGTTTCTGTGTGTGAGTGTATGTTTCTGGGCGCTAGCCCTGTGGAACCGCATCTTGCAACTAGCTCTAAGCTGAGACTTTGCTGTCCAGGCAAAGCTCTTTGGATCCAGACCTGTCCCTTAGGATGTGGCTTCCCAGCTGTCATCCCTAACTCCAGGAGAGCCCCTGACATGGTTTCAGACCCCTCCTTCCCATCACTCTTCATCTCCCCAGTCGCCCCAGCCCCCAGAGTACAAGGTGGCTAGGAGACAGGTGTAGTGGGCAGTGCAGATGTCTCGTCGGTGAGATAACTCATCATACAGAGGGAACAACCAAAGCTGCAGGAGGATTGGCCACAGGACAGAGTACGAAGAGAGTCCTCTAGTTAGACCCCTAGAGTAAGTGGAGAGTCCTCTAGTTACGCCCCTTGTAGGGTACTGGCCATGTATCCCAGTGCCCGTGGGGCCTTTCGGAGCCCAGATTTCTCTTCCTTCTCTGGTGCTCAGTCTGAGGCCCTGCGGCCTGGGATGGGGATGTGGTTCCTTTCCCTGAGCACATGTCTGGGCCCAAGAGAACAGCCCAAGGGAAATGGATGAAAAGCATGTGGGCCACAAGTACCCATCTCCCTGACCCCTCCGGGGGGGGGTGGGGACTAATGTGACATGAGCAGCCCACCATTCCTGAGCAGGGCAGGGCACTAGGAGCCCGTGGTACACCCCGTTGGGCCTGGGCCTCCTGAATGCTGATAGCTTCCCACCATGTGGGGGCCCCGGGCCTTGCTCCCTAGGATGCCTTTAATAAGGAGGCAGCACCAGTGGGGTAAACATCAGAGCCCCTGTACCTGGCCCCCAGGGATGACCCTGACCCTCCAGCTGTTCTGCTGGCCCCTGCCTTGGCCAGCGTGTCTCTGATCCTCCTGGGAATTGCCACCCTTGCCCCACTCCCAGCCTTGGCCTCTCCCTCATCCTCATCTGTCTGGTCTGGCTTGGGTGGTTGGGTGCGTCCTCAAGTCCCAGCTGAATTCCTGCCTCTCTCAGGAAGCCTTCCCTGATAACGCCAGCCTCCACAGGCCTGTATAGCCTGTACCTCAAAATCTAGGGCAGCGGTAGCGAAAATGGCTCATCTCCAGTAGCTGTTTTGAAACCCTGAGGGTGACTTCCTGGTGTGTTACATTGAGGAGCATTCTAGGGCCACATCTGGTCTCGTTTGTAAATGTCAGCATCTGTTAGTAATGTCTGCTGTGGGCAGGGGATTGGAATGTGCTGGCTCTGGTCCCAGGGTTTTGCCACCACACCTCCAGGGCTAAATCACAAAGTTGTTATTGCTCTCCAGTAGTTTCATGAAGGGTTATCTCCCTGCTGACTCCCCTGCCCCCAAATAGATGATCACTTTTCTTGTGAGCAGAGCATACTTCTCTGTCTCCCACAGATTCAACAAAGAAAACAGGTTGCAAAAAACCTCATCATGTTTTAAGAATTTCTGTTGGGCCTCATTCAAAGCCGTCCTGGGCCACAGGTTGGACACACCTGCTTCATATCATACTAGAGGTGGAGGGAACCTGAGAGACCATCAAATTCAGGGATGGCAAATAGGTTTCTTCTTGCCCACTGACTTAGAACAAGCACTAATGACTGCTAGAAGTTGGCCAATTCTGAGACTAAGATTAGGCTCACTTGGAAAGAGTACTACAATCAATTAGTAATGTCTGTCATGGGCTCGGCCATGGCTGGAACCATAGTATTGCTGCCTCTGTTTTGTTTGTCTCCCAAATACATCGGTATGGAGTAATCTGTCAGAGGTCATTCCAGTGCTTGTTTGAAGGGTTAGAGAATCCTAGCTCCTGCCAAGGGAGTTGAGGTCGGGAAGGCAGGAGCTTTTCCAGCGCGTGCTTACATATTTCCCCTTGTGCTTACGTGCATGCTCACGAAAGGACATACAGCCACATCCACGCATACCCCAATATACATACAAACAAACCCAGCACACACGCAAAACACACAGATACACTCAACTTTGCCTTCTCCCTGACAAACCTCATTTTTTCTTAGCTGGTCAGTGGGACACAGAGACAGCGCAAGGAAGCCTGGACAGACACACTGGTGATGTATCTGTCTGAAGCAGGTCCCTACAGCTGCAGTCTTCATATGTCCTGGTGCAGTTTCTAAACTTTTAAACTTTCACCTTTTAGCCTTTAATATCAGAGGGGGCTGGTGAGATAAAAACACCCTGTAAATGGCATTTAAAGGCGAATTGGACTTTCTTCCAGCAGCTGCCCTGGACTTCGGATTCACAGGCCACCGAGCACATCTCCCCATCTGTAAGAGCGATTTTCCATTTGCCCCACGATGGGAAATGAGAATCCGTCATGTGCTGTTGTGTCGCCAAGGTGGCCTGCACTTTAATAGGTCTGCTTTTCAATGCTGCCCATCTCCTGAGATTGTTTCACTCGTATCCACAAAGTGATTAAAGTTGCAGAGCGTACCCAGTCCCTACGAAGACCCTGAGCTCTGTCCCCATGTGAACCCCCTACCCCACGGTTAGTCCTCAGCAGATAAAGGAAGGAAGGAAGAAGCCAGGAACTAACTCCTGTCCTACAAGAGGCTCACAGCTACAGACTGGAGCACAGGCCGGGAAAAAGTAGGGATGGCATTTATTTTTCAAGTTATTTGTTTTCTCTCTGAAAAAACAAAACAAAACCCACAGGCTGGGATGTATATATCAAGCCAGTCATTTCAGTTACTTGCAAATTGACCTTATTTCTCTGGGACATTATGTCCTTAAGAACATCAGGTGTGCCAGTTCTATAAGTAAATGAAGTGAGATGTAGTAATCCCGTCCCCCACTTCCCCAGAACAAAAAAGTGACCGGAAAGCTGAGTTCAAATAAGTATCGTTATCTCACAATATTTTTCCAAATGTCTGTGCTTTAAAAAGGGGTGGGGTGGGGAAACAGTTCATGTTCTTTGTAGTGGTGTCTGAATCTTGAGTTTTATCTTTCTGGGTCTAGTTCCATCAGAGTTGCTCACTTGCTGTGTGACTGTAGGTTGCTGTATTGCCCTCTCTGGGCCTCAGGTTTTTGCATCTGTCCGAAAGGATGGCTTCGGGCCTGGCAGAAACCCTGGCGGAGCACCAGGCGCAGCGGGCGCAGCGGGCGCTCCCTTTGGTGGCTCAGTGCCAGGGCTGGGCAGGGTTTGACTTGCTGCGCACTTAAAGGCCATGAGAACAGCAGCCTCCACCCTCAGCCTCGCCCACTTCTGTTGACAGAGTGCGTTCAGTCTGTCCCCTCTTAGTCTCACCATAGCCCTGTGAGGGCAGGACTGGTATTGCACTGTACAAAAGAGGAAACTGAGGCTCAAAGGGTTTGCTGATACTAACAGCCGATGGCAGTGTTCCAGCTTTTACGCGGTGCCAGGCACTGCACTGTTTGGATTAGATTGCCTCATTTCATCCTCAGACACTTCAAGAGGTAGGCGTCATTCCTCCCGTTTTGGAGTGGAGGAACAGGCCCAGAGCAGTGACGTGACCTCCCCAAGGCAGGGCCCCTTCATGGGACTTGCCTCGTTAGGCAGCACCCCTAAGCTGTGGGGAGAGTTAAGGCAGTGGAGGCCAGAGGGCCGGGAGAAGTGGCTGAGGGAGCTCCAGAGACAACCAGGGCTGAAGGCAGACCCTGGCCGTCTGCTCTTCTCGAGAAAGTGCAGGAAAGGCTGGGAAGAGGAGAGGAGAGGAGAGGGGGGTTCCCAGCAGACCTTAAGGGTCGGGGCAGAGCCCAGGCCCCAGGGTCCCAGGGGCTACGGACATTTCCCACCCTGTCCCTCAAAAGCTCTTCAGTTCTTTGCAGCACTGACCTCTGCCTCCCCCACCCCGTCCCTCATCACCTGTGGGCTCACCATAGACTCCAGCCTCCGGGCACCCCCAAAGGTCCAGCTCAGCACTGAGTAGCAGAAGTGCCCCCGCCTAGCAACCAGCAGCCCCACCCCACCCCCCACCCCCACACACACACTGCACAAGACCCAGGCGCCGAGTTGCTGGGTCCCTGAGTTTGGGCATCCTGCCCTGCCCCCAACACCGTGCCCCTGGTGCAAGGCGCAGGAGCTGCCCAGGAGCGAGGTTTTCTTCCCACCACCTCCTTTCCCACTGCTCAGGCAGTACCTGCCGCAGGTGAGTGGTGTGCAGGCTCACAGGGAAGGCCCAGGTGGCAGGTGTGGGTGTTGGCCCTCTGATGTGGGGAGTGGCACTGTTGTGGTCCAGGCTGCCGCGGTGGTGGTGTGTGTGCCAAGTCCACTCCATCCCTGGATGGCTTGGGGCTCTGCCTGCCTCTCGCTGGGGCCCTGCAAGCTCCCTAACACCTAACCCAGAGCATTCCCAGGGTGTCAGAAGCCGTTGGCTTCCTGGGGCTGCTGAGAAGTGGAGGGGCAGGAGAGCTGGGCACAGCCACGAGTGCTTTCCCTCTCCAGGGACCCACACAGCCTGGGTGAGAGGTGACTGGTGGTCCAGGGGGCACCCAGGGGGCCAGAACAGCTGGCTCAGGGATGTCTCCCAGGAAGGGGCAAGGTCCCCTTCCTTGCTGCAGGAGGGTCCTTCTTTCTGCCCACTACATCATGTCAACTTACAGACCAGCAGTCCCCCAATTCAGCAAATGGGGAGACCAGTGCCTAGAGAGCTAAGAAATTTCTCAAGGTCATATCCTGTCAAGGCTATTGTTGGGACTAGACTCCAAGTTTTCTGACTCTTGGTTCAAGGCTCTTTCCACTGGAGCAGGTCATTATGCAAATTGATGTAAATGATATGCAAATTCCCATCGCTTTAGACACCTAGCATGGGGTGGGGAGGATCCTAAGGGAGCTGATGGGAATCTCCTCCCTTCACAGACTCTCAGATCCTCTAAGGCCCATAGAGATCATCTTAGCCGGCCAAAGCCAGGGTCCTGCCTGGCTGTGGGGAGGGGTGCGGGCAGCCCGGGGACTTTGGGCGTCTGGCCTCCTGTGGGTGTGCAGGGCTGAAACGCCAGGAAACAGCCAGAGGAAGCCTCCAGGATGGGCCCCCAGAGTCTGCAAGATGGCGTGGGCCCAGCACAGGGAAGTTTTCTCACGCGTCCTGGGAAGGCTGCTTGCTCTCTGCCGGCCCCCTGGGTCCCCATCAATAAGTCCAGCTGAATGGAGAGGCAGGTTGCAGAGGGGTGGGGGTGGGGATTTATTTCCTGGCTTTGGAACCAGCCATTCTCCCTGCCCCCACCTTCCTCCTGGCCAGAGAACAATGGGGCATCCCCAGGCAGGCCTTCCTGGAGCCGCAGGTGCACTGAGCAGCAGGGGGGATGGCCGCCAGCCCCAGGAGCTCCCAGCCCTCAAGGGGGCCTAGACCAGGGGTGTCCCACCTTTTGGCTTCCCTGGGCCACTTTGGAAGAAGAATTGTCTTGGGCCACACATGAAGTACACTAACACACTAGCTGATGAGCTAAAAAAAAAAATGTCACACAAAAAATTCTCATAATGTTTTAAGGAAGTTTACAAATGTGTGTTGGTCCACAGTCCAAGCCATCCTAGGCCGCATGCGGCCGGTGGGTTGCAGGTTGGACAAGCTTGACTGTTCCCTCTGCTTCTAGAACAGCAGCCTGAGGGTCGCTTGCTCGACTCCTGCAGCCCTTTAAAAGAACGCCAGGCTCTGGACCTCTCTCCTCAAGGCCTCTGGATCCAGGGGTGTTTGTTTACACAGTCTAGAGACTGTTACCATATGACACCAAATAACAGGAAGCAAAGCTTTGAAAAGTAATCCGCCCTAATCTCACCGCCCAGACCCAACCACTACTTGCATATGAGTGTGTCCTTTCAGTCTCAGGCCCAGGTTGGTTTGAAGGTGTAATGCAAATGAATTTTTCATTCCACACTCTGGTTCCTCATTAGCATGAGTCCAGAGACCTTTCTCATGTGATTATACAGACTTCGTACTTCTCATTGTCAGTACCTGAGAATCATCACACTGGGGAGGGACTTACTTTACTCAGTCACTTTTTCCATTGTTGGACATGTTATGCTGGTAAACAATGCTGCAGTGAACATCTCCGTGCACACAGTTCAGTTGAGCTCCTCCGGAGAGCATCCCAGAAGTGGAACTCTAGGTGAGAAGACATGCCCTTCTTGACATCTGTGACCATGTGGTTTTGTGGATTGGGAGCAAGAGTCATCCCAACTTGTCATTCTCAGAAGTCCCAGCAGATATGCAAAGGCCCAGGCGATGGTACAAAGTATTTTCCAGACAGCACAAACTCACTGGGTGCCACGAGTTCTGGGGAATGTGAACTGGAGACCAAAGGAACTCAGGGCTCTCATTGCAGAGTCCCTAACTTAGAAACACTGCCCCCAGCCCCCCTCCCCAGCGACCTGCTGTCTGAAGCTGGCCACTCCTTGTTAGTAATTAGGGCCATTCATCTGCAGTGAGATCTGGAATGAGAGGAAGCCCTTTAAAGCAATTTGCTCTTTTAATATCACCCCTGTGATCTCATTTAATTTTCTCAAACACACTTTGCTCGTTGAGGATGCCAACGGCTCTTTCACCTACCAGCCAGGGCTGTATTCTCCTCCTGTCCAAACAATGCATCTGACTCCGAAGCTCTGCTGAGATTTGTGTCACCTGTGACAGTTTGGATCCCAAGCAAAAGAGCTGTCCCTGTCCAGCCACCAAAGGGCAGAGTCTGGGGTAAAAGCTGTGACTAAACCTGGACTAGCAGCCCACCACCCCCTACCCTGAGCCTCCACGGGGAAAGGCAAGCTATAGTTCCTGGATCGTACGCTAGCATTGTGTGTGCGTGTGTGTGTGTGTGTGTTGGAGTAATTCTCCCATGAACTCTGTGGAGTTGATGTAGCATTATCCCCATTTTACAGACCAGGAAAGGAAGGCTTTGAGTCTCAAGGACTTGCCAAGGTCCCTACCATGTCCCCTTGAGTGATCACCAGGTGACACTGCGTAGGGAGCTGGGATGCTACTGTCACAATGTCATGCCCCAGAGGTGACTAGGTGAGTGACTGTGTGCCTGCTGCACCCGTGGGTGACTGCTGCTTACACAGCCGCTCCGACCCTGGTCCCAGTTCCTCCAATGAGAGAGCCAGCTGAGCTATCAGAGCTCCCAGGGTGTCAGCGGCCGGGCTCCGGGACAGAGCCTAGGTGACTGATGGCCGCCTGCCCCCAGCACGCTGCCTGGGCCCCGGGCACGTACGGACTAATGGAAGCCCAGCATAGAGAGAAATCGTCCTGACTGGAGTTGGCTCCTGTGACAGGGCATCCTGCTTTGGGGCAAAGACAAGATAGGGAGCAGAGGGAACTCGGGCAGAGGCCAGACACACAGGCACACTGACGGCGCTGAGGAAACGGATGGAACCCAAGCAGGGACTCAGAGGTGCAGAGGGTCGCACCGCCTGGCAGGCAGTCCCTGGAGCAGCTTCCCCAGGGCCCTAGTGGGGAGCCGAGAGGTGGGCCAGAACCCCGAGTTCCCAGATGCCCATCAGCCTACCAGCCTGTACGTTGGGTGTGGCCTCTCACCTAACCCCTCAATGACAGATGGGTGCACTGGGGCCCAGAGAGGGTCAGGGACTTGTCAGGTTACATAGCATGGCGGTTACTGAGCTAAGAGAAGAGCCCAGCCCCCTGCTTCCCTGGGCTGCCGCAAGAACGCTCCAACCATGCAGCCGAGAGGGATGGAGAGGAAGACCACACAGAAGCGCAGTGAGGCCGAGCAGAGAGTGGAGTGGGGCAGGGAGGCAGGCGGGACCCAGGAAGGAGGACAGGTCCCTGGATTAGAGAGGTTCACTAAGGAGGAGAATCGGGGCAGTCCCAACAGCAGGCGGGGCATGGGGTCCAGCAGCCAGTGCAGACCATCCTGGCAGGGGCAGGTGAAGGGGGACCCTGGAAAGCCACACCCCAGAGGCCCTCTGTTCATCAGCAGGCACTCCTCCATTCTTTGTGAGGCACCGAGGGCCAAGTGGTGGGATTGTCACCAGCAACCCCGGATCTCGCGTGGCTCCTCTCCACTGGCGTCCCCCCCCCCACCCCCCCCCACCCCCGGTGGGCCCCCTGGTGGAGCGGGAAGAGCCCTGGGCTCTAACCCCAGCTCTGTCGCCGAACCAGCCCACCACGCACCTCTCCTGAGCCTGTTTACTCGTGTGTTCAATGTGGCCATTCTGTCCACCAAAGAGCTAGTGAATCAGAAGTTTGGGCTGAGAGGAAGCCTAAGTGAAGAGGAGGTGCTGGCCTCAGGTCAGGTGTCTAAGGACCCTTTTCCCCTCTGGGTCCCCCCAGACCAGTCACAGAGGTGACAAGGGCCTCAGTGCCGTGTCCTATCTGTGAAATGGGCAGAACGAGGGCTGCCTCCCCGGGCTCCCTGCCCTCCTCCCCGCCCCTGGCTGCTGAGCCTCCACCTCTTCACACCAGGTGCTGCATGGAGGTGCTGCGTGGGTTTGAAAGGTGTCGCGCCTGGCTGGGGGCCGAGCAGCCACCTGGGGCCTGACAACCAGACCGAGCGAGAAAACCACCTGAGCCCGTCTCGGGCCGAGAGGAGACTGTCGCTGGAACCAGGGCGGGCTGTGGGGAGCGCCCCCGGATCGCCTGGCTTCCACAGCTACCGGAGACGCCGGAGCCTAGAGTGCTTGTTCCGAACCAGGCCTGTGCCGAAATCTCTCGTGCGCGGCATCTCTTGGAATTAGGTGAAGCCCTGAGACCCGCTTTGCAGACAAGAGACCTGAGTGATGCACCCAAGGACAGCACTGCTTCGGCCGGGGGCTGTTTTTGAGAGCTTGCCTCCTTCTCCTCCGTGCCCAAGGACCCCAGTTACCTCCTGTCCAGGAAGAAGGGAGAGGCTGAGCCTCGGGGTGGGCAGCTGTGTGGGGCTCATGATGTCACCAGTCTAGAAGTGGCCCAGCCTCACCTCATGGGCCGGGTGGAGGGAGGGTAAGTATAGCCATTCATTAGAAAAATAATAGTGACTAATCATAGACTTGGACAGCTCTTTAGGGGCTATAAAGCCCTTTCACATCTATAAGAAGAAGGTACTATTTACCTCATCCAAAGATTAAGAAACTGAGGCTCAGAGAGGCGAAGTGGCTTGCCCTGGGTCACACAGCCAGTGAGTATGTGGGCAGGACTTGAACCTAAACCAAGTTTTCTGAGTGCCCCAGTCAGACCCTGTGCTGATTGCTTCCACACACGTGACTCCGTTTAGCTGAACAACAGGCCTGGGAGATTGGTGTGGGTCTCCCCATTTTTAGAGGAAGAGATTAGGGCACAGAGAGGACCCATGGGGTTCAGTGCCTCAGCCATAGCCAATCGCAGACGGATCAATGGGCCTGGCTGCTCCACCCCTGTCCTGCCATCCAGGGCGGACAGCCCCGGGCAGCACCAAGCCTGCCCATCGTGGGTGTGGGAGAACCCTGTCTGCTGGCAAGCGGGACGCCTGGCACAGCGCGGCTTGCGTTTGAGCCAGAGCCTCTGGGAGACAAACCTTTGTCATTGTCCCTTCTGGTAGAGAGGTTGGGGCACACAGGGTCATGGGTAGAGGCTGTGGTGCCCATGCCCTTCCGTGGCCCAGCAGAGAGCTCCCGCCTCCTGCCCAGCGGGTGGCTCCTCCGCACTGGCCAAGCCTCTCCTGCACCTCTAGTTCCATGCCTGAGAGCCGAGCCTCCCCCGGGGCATCCAGCATCCCTTTCCAGGGGCGCACTGTGGGGGCAGCAGCAGGGGTGCTCAGGGACCCGCCTTTCCCACAACTCAGGGACACTGTCGTTGAGGCGAGAGAGGCAGGCGGGCCTGGGACTGTAGAGGCCTCGGTGGCACCGGGTGTGGCCTGTAATCCCACTGGCTGACTGTCCTGTTCCCTAATTAAAGTGTCCTTTTGGAAATGCCCTCGGGTCCAGGCCCTGCACTGCCAAGTGAGGCAGAAATATCACTGGCTTCTGCGCCCTCCCTGCAGGGACTCTGGTCACTCAGGGACTCTGGTGGTGGGAGAGGGAGGGTGGTTACATGAAAGCAAGGACCTCCGGGCTGTGCCTGTCCTGTTGTGGTCGCCGTCCTCCCAGACCCAACTCTTCCACACCCCCTACTGAAGGCAGGAGGCTGTCCTCGTTCAAGACGCTGCAGAGCCCGGATCAAAGGCACGATTGAAGAGTGGGGATGCCAGAGGCAGAGGGGGCAGTGGGTAACAAGAAGGCTGAGTCACCTCGGGCAATTATCGTGGGTGGGCAGGGGGTGGCTGGAGCCAGCTTTGCAGGCCGGGACGAGGGCTCAGGCAAGAGGCAGCTCGGGGAGTTTGGAGAGGTCACCGCCGTTCACCAGGCCACCTGCACCGGGGAGCAAGCCCGTGCCCCGGCAGTCCCTTACGAAAGCCACCTCTGGTCAGGGCAGCAGACCAGCCGGCTGGGTCAGTGCTGTGGGGCCCGGGGAGGAGGGGAGGGTGCTGAGTATCTCCCACACGGGAGGCCTGAACTGGCTTCTCTGTAAACTCCCACGCAGGAGGCCCAGAGTTGATGGGCTGGGCTGGGGTGCGGTGGGAGTAGCGGGCTGACATCCAAGGAGGCTGGTCACTAAGTAAGAGCCACCCCGTTATGGAGGCAAGTCACCAGAACTCTCTGGGCCCATCTCCCCTCTAGGCTAACAGGGTGAACTGGGACTAATCAGATCAGGAATGGTGGACCCTTTTCCTCATCGCTTGATTGGTCTGGGTGAGTGCAGTCAGTCCTGTGCTGAGGAGCAGTCTGAGGCCCTGAGCAGGTGTGCTGTGATTGATTGGTGATATCTGCCACAGCCTCAGGATGGGCCGGGCTGCCGTGCTTTTGCCCCTGAACTAGACTTTCCCTATAGACCTTGCACACTCTGATGTCCTGAAATTCAGAGGTCATCAGGCCTCCCACATCCTGGCTCTGCTTCTGGATCCTGGCCTGGCACTGGAAATTGGAATCTCCAGGCCTCCATCTCTAAGAGGGGGCAGAGGGCTCACTGGACCTCTGGCTCCTTGACTTGCAAACACGCGGCTCTCGGGATTTGCTGAGCCCTTCCTTGTGCCCCGTGCAATGAGGGACTCGAAATGGAGTGTACTATACTCCAGAGCCTTCTCCCTGTGTGGGCCTGGCTCAGGCCCTGGGTCTGTGTCTTACTGGCTGTATGATGTGGGACAAGTTGGTTAATCCCTGAACCTTGGTTAGTACCATAGGGGTGATGGTGCCTGTGCCCCTGGAATACAACTACGTAACCCCTTGAGCCCAGGCCGGACACAGTGCTCAGCCCGGAACGGAGTTCTGATGAAAGCACTGGAGGAGCAGCTTGGGTTGGTTTCTTTGCCTGTGCCTGGCCTTGAGTTTGGACAGGAACTTTGACAAGGGTGGGGCGGGGGATGGTGTGAGGATAGTTTGAAAACAACACAGGCCCAGACTGGGCTCTGCACTCTCCCAAGACCACAGCCCCAGCCTGAGCTGGCTTCTCTGTAAATTCCCCAGTCCCTCCCTCTAACCAGCCCCATAAAGAGGGAACGGGGCAGGGGAGAGTCCGGCTGCAGACTTTGTAATTTGGCTTGGAGGCGGCTCCTGTTCATTTGGACCAGGCTATAATTATGGCTGGCACTCGGCACCCCTCATTATGGGAGCCTGGAAGGAGGACTCTAATTATAGCTTGCTGGGACCCGGCTGTAGCAGTGGGGGACCAGGCAGGGGCTGCGAGGCCCGGCCGCAAGCAGCCCTCTGGGCTATGAGCACCTTCCCCAAGGCGCCTCCTTTCTCTTACTTCCATGGAAAGGGTGGGACATAGATCAAATCGAGGCCTCTTCCTTGGGGAGAATAGGATCTAGAAGCACCCAGGGGGCTCATCCATTCTTGCTAGGAGTGTTTATTAAGTATCTGCCATGTCCCAGGCTTCATCACGCTGCTGAAAAGATATGAATGCATCCACAGTGGGTGGCAGAGAGCCACGGTCCCAAGCCTGCAGTTGCCCCAGTCATTCCCCCGGGGCCCCCTCCCCCGCCTCACTTGACACAGCAGGAGCTTTAGGACCCCTCCTCAGAGCCCACACAGATGGTTAAATGCAGTCACTGTCACCATGCATCTGCCCCTCGGACCCGGCATCTGGTGGGGATCCAGGCATTAAACAAAGCAATACACAAGTGAGTGTAGATATAACTAAAGAGGTGACAAGGGCCATAAGGAAAAACATTCCAGAGGAAGAGCCAGGGCCCAGTGCATTGGGAGGGACACAGTCAAGGCCAGTCTCTCTAAGGAGGTGGCCTTTAAGGTGAGACCTGAAGGTAGAGGGAGTCAGCCACGTGAGGGGAGGGAGGTGGGTTGGTCATGCAGCATTCAGGTGTCTCCTGTGGAGGCCAAGAGAAGGGAGGCCTGCAGTCTGGGATCTTGCGCTCTGAGGTGTCCCCACACTGGCTGGGAGCATAGACGGCAGTAGGGTTTCTCCTGTACATGGTGCATGAGTCTGTAGACTTGTGGGCCAGGCCCAGCTATGCCAGGGTGCTGTATGACCTTCGGCCAGTCTCACCCTCTGTGGGCCTTGGCTTTCCCATCTGTCCAGAGGGGAGGCCCCATCGGGCCCCAAGCCCTCCCTCTCTGCCCCTACCCCTGAGGATTTGAGGAGACTGTGACCCGCAAGTCCCATTTAAATGCCACATTTTATGCTGCCTAACTCTTAAGTGAGGGACCAGGCAGCCAGGACAGGGGTGGGGCCTGAGAACTGGGACAGAGCTCCAGGCTGTCCCATCCCCTCCACTGAGTTATTAAGAGCCACCAGGAAACAGACACAAAAGGAATTGTCCTGAGCTGGAGTCAGCACCCAGCCCCCCAGGCAAGAACAATTGGGGAGGAAAACCAAGGCCATTTGTCCAGCTCAGAGTGCGGCAGGGACTGTGGCTGGGAAAATGCCCAGTGCTTCTCAGCTAAAATTAGCCACCTATAAGCCTTTACACCAAGGCGACCTGAAGTCTCTATTGTTTTGAACTTGAGATCCCAGGGGATGAGGGGGTGGGGATGGGGGTCTCAGGAGAAGCAAGTGACCTTCCCATCTCCCAGGAGCTGGAACGAGCCAGGGTGCCCAGGAAGGAGGAGCCGGCCACAGGACAGATGGACAGACAGGGAGGGAAGGGGTCAGGCTGCCCAAGGTCAGCGAGTGTGGGTGGCTGACATAGCCTCTGGTTCCCTGTTGGAGACATTCTCCCCTCACCAGTGACATTGACTGAACCCTGGGCTAACCTTGGGGGTCTAGAAGGAAGCACGGGAATCATACTTGTAAGTAAGGAAAGAACTCTCCATCCTTTCTGGAGGAAGCGGCCAGCATGGACATCTCTCTTTGCTCATGGTGGATAGTTCCTACCACTGGGGTCCCAAACCTGGCCTAGTTAGCATCCTTCCTCTGCCACTTAGTGACTTTGGGCAAGTTACTTATCTCCCTGAGGGGCTTTAGGTAACCAGTGGAGGTGGGTGCTGATACCAACCTCCCAGGGATGTTGGAAAGAATATACATGTAAATAGTATAGATAGTAGCAATGGTAAGAATGATAATAGCAGTAGTAGAGCTTATACTCAAAAGCCCCTTTGATGTGCTAGGCAGTGCTCTAAGATTTGTGTGTATAATGTGATTAATCCTGCCTAGACACACTGCAGATAAGGAGACTGAGGCCCAGAGAGGCAAGAGCACAGGTGCAGGCGATGGCTGTCAGTATCCTTTTTGCCACACACCAGGTTCTGACTCAGGGTCAGGTAGCCGGCACCGTGCTGCTGGGGAACTCCTTTAGTTTCTTTTGAAGGGTCTCCAGCTAAATCATAGAAGCGCTCGAGGAAAGGGAGCTGACGACCTGTGCTGGACACCGCTAGGCGTGCTATTTTGTATTTCTGTTGGGAGGCAGGAGGGCGTGGAGTAGGACCAGTCGCAGTACCTGGGCACTTACTAGAAATGCCTGCGCTGTGGGAACCTGAGGTGGAGGAGGGAGTCACAGCACACTGGGCCTTACAGCCTCCAGGCGATCTGGGTACACGCTACAGTGCAACCACTGCCTTAGAGGTTCATGAGTATGGGCTGAGAGTCAGGGAGACCCAGATTTGAGTGCTGACAACGCTGTTCTGTGACCTTGAGCAAGTTACTTAACCTCTCTGTGCCTTAGTTACCTTGCGTACAAACGGGATAGTAGTGAGAGTGGCTGCCTTGAAGGTTGTTGGGAGGAGTCAGTGAGATGATGTGCCAAGTGCTCTGCTCAGCGCCTGGGCACAGGTGAGCCTGTAGCGGTTACTGTTCCCCCCACATGACCTGCTAGGACACAAGGCCGTGCTAAAGGGAAAAGTGGATCTTTGTGGCCCGGAGAGTCCACGCGTCCCAGCAACCCAGCAGAACCAAGGGCCCAGTTAGAAAAGGCAGCGCCCCAAAGGGCTGAGGGTTCAGGACAGCCAAAGTGCCATCTCCTTCACACGAACTAGGCGGCGATGTGCTTTTCTCCTCCCCTTTCTTAGGGAAAGAACAAAGTTGTCTCCTGGGAGACCAGCTTTGAGAATTATAGTCTGGAGTCAGGGTGACCCCCAGATCATGGGGTCAGGGGGTCAGAGGGTCAGGCCCTCGGCTGTGTGCCGGTAGCCTTGCAGCTTCCGGGAGTGTGTCTTGGCTCTTGTCGTCACCACCTGTGTGTTTGGTGGCTCCTTGGAGGCCTCTGGGGAGCCTGGTGTTCCTATTCCACGCCTTCCTCCCCAAGGGGAGGTTCCTGGGGCCCCGCCAGGCAGACAGCACAGCTGACAGGCCCCGCCACCCCTCCGCAGCCTCTAGGAGCCCCAACCTCCTGGTGAGCATCCACCCCAGTGGCAGGTCCCCTAAGCCATCCACAGGCGTTAGTGTCCTGTTGTACATTCACACCTGTGAGGCGGGCACAGTGCTGTTGTGCCCATCTGACAGATGAGCCAGGGCCGCAGGGGGTGGGGCAGCTGGCCTGGAGCCACCCAGTGAGCTGGGGGCTGGCCCAGGACTGTGCTGCGTGTCCCTTCCACAGACATGCTGCCATTTTTTCTCTTTCTCCCTCTCAGGCTATCTTCCCCCCTCGAGAAATCAATAAAGAGAGTGACAAGGTGAGTGCTTGTCAAGGGCCAGGCTTAGAGCACAGGACAGCTCCCCTGAAGTGGCACAGTGGCAGCGCTGGGGTTGACCCGGGCCCTGCTTACCGGGCGCACGCTTGTCTTCCTGCCCTTTCTCTGCCCTCCCCTCCCTGGAGAAGGGCCCTGTCATGGTACATGTGCGGTGGGCCTGCCCTCATGCCCTCACCCTCTTCTTCTGGCTGAGAGCAGGCGAAGCCCTGAGCCAAGGAGGCCCAGCGATTACATCAGCAGGTACAAACAAGCTGGCAGGGGCAGGGCCATCTTCCCCCGGGGCTGGGGGCGGAGCTCCATCGGCCCCACTCAAGTCTGTTTCATTCCCTCCTTCCAGTTTGCATCAGCCTTTTGCAGCTCCGTGTCATCACAGAGGGATGGGGTTTGGCCAAGTCCCCCTCCTGAGCCAAGGACAGCACCAGTGTGTTTCAGCCCAAGAAATAGGAGGGACGATGGGAGCGTAGGGAGCGAGACAGCCCTGCAGCGGGTGGAAGTAGTCAAAGCCTGCTTCCCGGAGGAAGTGGGCTGGCTCCTTGCCTGAGAAAGAGGGAGCTACAGACAAAGCTGCACATTTATCTCTGCGCTGATGGTAGGTCAGCAGCAGCGGGGTCATCACATGACCGTGGGGCTAGGCTGGAGGCACACTGAACATGAGCCAGTCAAGACGTCTGGATCCTTAACGCTGAACCTTTGCCATGAGCAAAGGCCCTACCATAGGCATGATCCAGGGCAAGCACACAGGAAACGCGTGGTGGAAGAGTGGGGGTGAGTCCCTGCCTACCCCCCTGCAGTGCACCTGAGCAGCCATCTGGGCCTTCCTCTTGGCCAATGCCACCTGTTTCCTGTCTCCACCGCCAACAACAACCACTCACCCAAGCCCGATGCCAGGCCCTTCCCCGCTGTTGGAACCAGAGAGGCAAGGGAAGAACATTGGACTGAATGCCCAGATGCCCCTATTCCGGTCCTAGATTCACTTCCAACTTGTGTGACCCGAGACCAGTGACTCCCCACTTCTGGATCCTCGGGGTGTCCCTGGGAACCTGAGGCTACAAGGTCTACCTGCCCTGGTCGCAGCCCTGGCCTTGTGGGAGCGGCAGAGCGTCAGTGTGGATGAAAACCAGATATGGGCGGCCCCCTTCTGCCCTTGCCTCCTGGGCCTGAGCAGAGACCGAAGTAGCTTCCAGGCCCCGAACATACAGGAGAAGCCCCCACACAGCATCACTCACCACCCACTGCCGGGGACTCGCGTGCCTCTTTCCCATGACTCCATCTCTCCACCTCTGTTCATCTCTCCCCGTTCACCCCATACCCCATTTCATAGACTGGCAAGGTCCAGGCTGGGCACCCCTTTTCCTCTCTCCCTGCTGTGACTACACCAACATGATGCCAAGATACCAGGGGTGCTACAGCCACTGACCGGCTGTTCGACTCTGCCCCTCCCGGGCCTCAGGGCACCCCCTGCCCTGAAGTGAAGGGTTGGATTCAGGTCTAAGAGCCCCCTTGCCCAGGTCTGAGGTGCCCTCTGGTGTCTGCCAGGTGGCCCACAGCCAGCACCCAGGCAGGGTCTGCACAGTGCTGCCGTCAGTGGGCAAGGATCAGTTTTTCCACTTTTGCAATGTGCTGGCAGTTGTTGCTCCTTTGCAAGGAGGGGTTCAGCCCTGGAGCATGCCGCTGGGAAGGCAGGGGGAATCCGTGCCATGGGCACCCTGTCCCTGGCTTCCTCACCTAGAAGCTCAGCAGGGATGTAGCCATGGCTGTCAGGCAGCCCCTGGGCCAGAGGCTGCTCCCAGGTGCCTCTTGATTTTTCTGGGAGACAGAGACAGGACACCAGGCTTATTTCTGCCCCGCTCCCAAACGTGCAAAAGCAACCTGATGTCCCGGCCCAGGGTCTCCCTGAACCAGCTGTGTCCTGCAGTGACTCCAACAACCCGGAATGCCACATCAGGGCTGTCAGCCTGCGCCTGCCTGACCTGGGAAGAGAGAGGTGCTGGCACTTCTTGCTTGTGGCTTAAAAGTCTTTGGTTAACAGCCTTAGAAGGAAAACACAGGACACACAACTATTTATACATATAGTGAGGCCCCTTTAAGTAACAAAATACATGTGTGTCTAAAAAGACAGAGAAGACAAATGTCCAGTGTTAATTCTGATAAATTGGGGATGGAAATGGATGATTTTTATTTTCAGCCTTATTTTTTTTTATAACTGTAATCAGAAAAGGCCAAGAATAAAAAATGTTGTTTTCATTAGCAGAAAGAGGTGGATTTTTAAAATAAATTCATCCTACTTCCCCCGGGAGTCTAGAGCCAGTTTCTCTCTCTCTCTCTCTCTCTCTCTATCTCTCTCTTTTTAAGATTTATTTTATTGTTTTTGACAGAGACAGTGAGAGACAGAGGCAGAAAGAGACAGAGAGAAGGGGGAGGGCCCAGCGCAGTCTCCATAGTTGCACGTCATAGTTTTTCAACATGGTTTCCTTCCACACAGGTGGGCAGGGGCCGCATAGGGTGGGAACCGGGCTGAGGGCCTCCTGCATGGGAGGCACCCCAGTTTCTCTTATTGGCTCAGCTGCTCGGGCACTGTGTGCTCTGAAGCCAGACCACATCCTCTCTGGTCTCTGTCCTGGAGGGCAGTGATTAGTTGGTCTCTGAGGTTCTATCAGTTGGTGGCATCCTACAGGATGGGGTTTCTTCCAAAGGAACTGGCTCCCATGGTCCAGGTTAGTCTAGCCTGTGCCCACCGCCCCTGGCTGCTTCCTCCCACCCCCACCTGCCACCCCAGGTATTTTCAAAGAGGCTGGGTGGGACAGCTGGAGAAGTCCTGTGTTCCCAGTAGGCCCAGACAAACAAGCAACCAGCTATTTGCAGGCCAGCGGATGTGGAATATAGCCTGCGCAGGTACCGCTGAGGGTAGGCCAATGACCCAGTAACCGAGGCGCCCCCTCGCCTTTGTAAGTGCAGTGGCCCCTTCAAAATGGAGCCCGGGCTTCACGCCAGGGCTCCGTGCCCACCGGGGCCTCGTCCCCACCGGGGCCTTGTCCCCAGCCTCCTGTCAGCTCCTGCCCTGGCCCCTGAGTCTTCCCAGGGGAGAGACGTCTCAGGTTCAGACCAGACCCCCTTTAGGTGCAAGCCCCTGCCCCCGCTGGCCAGCATGGGGCGGCCACTTCCTGCACCAGAAGTGATGTCATGGGCACAACAGGTGTGCAGAGGGTGTGGGAAAAGCGCACGCAAGGAGCCTCCTTTGTTAGGAGTAACTCAGCCTCCTCCCAGCCTGCCAGCCCCCATTTGTCATCAGTAACGGCCATTGTCACCACCTCTGAGGGGGGCCCCAGCCTGAACCCCACAGCCGCCAGTAGCCAGGGCCAGATGGAAGAAGGGCTTTGTGTCCAGGGAGGGGTCCTTCCATGTGGGGGTCGTGCGTTTTTAAAACATCATAATAAACGGGCCCCACTCGCCCCACTCCCCACTGAGCGCGTCAGCCTCGCAGTGAATGGCAGAGATTTTCCATGCAGTGGGAGGTCAAGTCTGATGAGAATTAGCCAGTGTCCAGGGGCTGGAGAAAGATCGTGATTGCTGATGATAAATGTGCCCAGCGTGGGGCGCTTCTCTCCTCACCTCCCGCCTGTCTCCCTTCTCCCCTCCCAGTCTTGCCCCTCGGTGCTATGCCAGCCAGCCAGCCAGCCCTGAGACACAAGGCCCTTCGAAGCTACAGATGCCTGCCCCCTGCTGCTGGGCCTGAAGTCCCAAGCCTGGTCTCATCACCCGCCTGGGGCAGAAACCTGGGGCAAAAACCAGGGGCAAGGGTCTTAAGGCCCTGCCTCCCAAACCGCTGCATCCTTGCACCAAGACCTCTCCCTGGGCAACAGGGCCGACCAGAGGTGGACCTGGCTGAGATGGCAGCCAGGTTCCATCCTGGGCGCGGGAAGGACAGGGCTGGGCCTTTGTGCACAGCCCTGCCAGGGCTCTGCTCTCTCTCCTTCTCAGCCCTGAATCAGAAACTGGGCACTGGTCCAGCGTGGCTGTTCATTTGCTGTGTTACATTGTGTTAGTCACTCCCCCTCTCTGAGCCAGGAGAATGCTCGGCTCCTGGCCTCTCTGAGCCTCATCTTTCTGTGCTTCCGACCTGCTGGAGCTCAGGTATTGATCGCCAAGGAACCTGCCGGCATGGGGTGTCAGGGCTCCCCACACACAGTGCAGCCAGAGGTTTCCAGCTACTATGGGGAAAGTGAGGCCCCGAGAGGTGAAACGACCTTCCCAAGGTCTCAGCGGCAGAATGAGGATTTGAACCGGGTCTGCTGGCTCCCAGGCCAGCCTGTTCCACCGCATGCCCTTCCAACCTGAGCCCTGGGTTCAGGGTCATCGTGAGGAAGCAGAACCCCTCTGGCTTCCCCTAGCATCTGGTCACATCTGAGAAATACAGTTTCTTTACCTTAGTCCTGAAGCCACTTCCTTTAACCCCAGGGTCCCTGGGTGCCTGGGCTCCTGTTTATTCTCAAGACTTAGATTCTGGCACCTTTTAAACTGCCTGTGGCCTCAACTTCCTCCCGACTAGGGCCTCCCAGCTGCTGGATGGCAGCCTGTGTCTCCATGTTTGGGCACTGCCCAGGCCCAGCCTCTGAGAAGGAGTGTGCAACCCGGTGGACATGGGGCTCCATCTCCCAGCTCTGTCCTACAAGCTCCCAGGACACCGCAGGGGACACCCAGAAGGGGGTGCTGTGCCCCCTGCCCGCCAGGAGGAGCTAAGGAGCCTTCAGGCTCCAGCAGCAGGGGGTACCCCTCCACAAGGCCCCACCTTGTTCACCTACCCTCCCCACACGTTAAATGGGTTGTGAGCAAAACTGAACTTGTTCATGAGGAAGCCAGGTGGGTGGGGAGGGGCACAACTATGTCTAGTGAATATTGGGACGAAAGAGCAGAAGGCCGGGGAGGGCAGAGGCTGGGAAGCTGTCAGGGGCAGGTGGAGAGGCACTGCTTGTGTCACCTCAGAGGCTAAAATGATAGTACTGGCCAGAACTTCAGACAGCAGATTCCAGCTGAAAGGAAGGCAGACGGTTTCGTTAGATCAGTCCACAGGTGCGCCTGGCTGAGAAAGGCAGCAGCGAGCACCCGTCCCTGGAGGTATGTGAGTCAAGGTTGGATAAGGAGCTGATGGGGATGTTGCACCAGTTGGCCCTTGAAGTAACCTCTGTCCCTGTGAATCCCTGTCTCCAAGAGAGACTAGCTGACAAACGACCTCGTGTAGGCAGGTATAGGTCAACTAGAAGCGAGGGTTTGGTGCCTGCAAGGGGTCCCACCCAGAGGCGCTGCTGGTCATTTTGATTGGCGGCCTGGGGTGGCTGGGCTGGGCCATGATTGGGAGAGCCCAGCAGCACAGAGCTCCTCCTCCCTCCCAGAGTTCCCCCCACCCAGCCTTAGGACCACAGTATTTGCTGTCTTTGAGTCATGAATAATAATGGCAAGAAAGGTGACCACCCTTTAAGCAAATTTACTCCCAGGAGAAAAAATGTACTCAATGGGACACTGTCATACATGAACAGATTCCCCATAAGGCACCTTGAAACCTGAAAGTATTAGAACCAGACTAGGGTTTGAGAGATTGACCCCATCGGCTTCCCGGTTTTGCAGATGGTGGCTAGGGCCTGGCTTCAGGGCGGGTCTGTGTGTTGACTGTCTGTGGCTAGGTCTGCATAGGAATGCGTCCTCTCCCATACCTGCATCTTGAGGTAGCTGGGCTATTCATGTTTGTGGCTTTAAAGGCAGGTTGCAGTTTTGCAACCATAGGTCCGAATGAGTTCTGCTGTTAGAAAACACACTTTATGAAGGACATTTTCCCACCAGCAGGAAATCCAGATCTAGCCTGGCAGAAGCGAGGTGCCCTCCCAGGGGAGCCCTCCTTAGCTGTTGTATTCCCTCTGTGAAGGCGGACCAGTGGGAGAGCTGTAGTGAAGTCAGGGCGACAGGTGACAGACAGACAGGTGACAGGCTTCCTCCCACTGACCAGGTGACCTCAGGCAAGTCCCTTGATGCCCCATGTCTTCATCTGTGTAATGGGAAGATAGTTCCCTCCTTGGGGATTGTGAGGAGTAAATTCGCTGAAATATTTGAAGCACCTCACACATAATGGATAGAAATACCAGTTCCCAGTTCAGAAGTTAAGAGTCAGGTATCAGACTGCCTGAATTTGCTCCCCAGCTCTGCTACTTCCCCGCTTTGTAGCCCTGTGCCAGTTACTTAAACTGTCTTGGTCTCAGTTTCCTCCTCTGTAGTATGGGGATAATAATAGTACCTCATGTATGGAGCCATGGCAACAAATTCACAGGCGTGCTGTAGATACTTGTCATCTTCAAGGAAACCCAGAAGTACTGGACAGCTGCCAGATACTGGGACAACTCCTAGCTCAAGACAGCGCACAACTCCAATGTGACATCACACTTCTTTCCTTTAGGTGGCATCATATCTTTGCAGAACTAGGATTTGGCATTTGGGAGTACCCTGAGACAAATAATGAGGGAGGAAGTGTCCACTCATTCCAAGACTTGAGGACTTAGTGCCAACAGGTGCACACATCCCCATTAGTAAGACATTGTGGCTGTTTAGGAATGGAATACAAACATTACTTTTTCTTTCAATGTATGTGTATTATTTTTTTCAAATGGCTACTAAGGTGTTAGGAATACATACATACACACACACACACATGTTGTTTGGGTCTAACTAGTTAATAAACTGAACCATAGGTATTTCTTTTGGCTTTCGGGTAAAAATTACTGGGTAAAAATTATCAAGACAGGGAAAGCTGGGATGGCTCAGCGGGTTAAGCGCTTGCTTTGTAGCCCCAGAGCCCAAGGATCGAATCCCGGGCCCGGCCCAGGCAGACCCACATGCTGAACTGGGGTGTGCCCCCAAATCAGTTCTTGCCGGGGCCTATGTGGGAGGCTCCCGGCCCAGTTCCTGCCCTGTGCAGCCCTGTGCCCACCTGTGGAGTGAAACTATATGGAAAACTAATGCTGTCAACTATGGAGACTGCTCTGGGCCCTCCCCCTTCTCTCTGTCTCTCTCTCTGTCAAAAAACAATAAAAATAAATGTTAAAAAATAAAATTATCAAGACAATAAAGACCAGAAGTTTGGGAACCTCCTCTAGGGTTGTGGGCTCAGTGTGTTCATATGAAATGCTCTCGAAAAGAATGGCAGAATAAGCACCCGGAAACCCCAAGACTCCACTTTTCTTCTCCCTCCAAGCGAGCCCCCACAGGGCAGGCTCCGGTGGCCCTCATCCAGGACACCTGGGGAGCCTCCCCCAGGCACTAGAGCCCAAGCCAGGGCCAAGGAGGACAGGAAGTGGCCAGTGGTTAGGGCAGGGGCCCAGCTCGGCTGCTACCCAGGCCCCAGCAGCCCCCCCAGCCCCCTGTACTTTGCTGCCTGTCAGCCTGGGGTCTGCCAGCGGCCCCTGTGGGGCGGAATTCAGGGCCGGCCTTGGCTCCAGGACGCCTGGGGGAGGAGATGTTGGCAAGAGGGGCAGTAGCCACATCAAGAACCACCCAGTGCTGCCATGAGGGAGACGCCCAGCCCTACTCCTGCAGCAGCCAGAGGGGACAGGGAGCCAGGGCCGACTGAGAGGCGGGTGGGGCCTGCCGCACTAATGGATGGCTAATGTTTACTCTCCTCAATCACGTCTGTACCTGCTTTATAAATGAGCCGCATTAGGGTTATACACCAAGTCATAAATATAGCCCGAACTGCCACAGAGTCAGGCAGCCATCACCTGGGGCCGGGAGCATATGAGAAGGCAGGGTGAGCACACAGCTGCACCCTGAGGCGCCCCCACACCTTCCCTCATGGCTGCCAGCCCCCCTGTTTCACAGATGAGGTACCTGAGGACAGCCAGGGCAGGCTCAGATCCAGGGGCATCTGAGTCCAAAGCCTGAGCCCTGCCTTACACCCCTCGGGCCTGAGACCGAAGCGTGATGCTGACGGTGGGAGGAGGGCAGGGAGCCCGGCAGGGTCTGCTGCCCACATGCCCCTTTGGCTCCCTCCTGCTGCCCCTAGAGCTGCCCGACCTGGCCCCAGTGACCAGCTGACAAGCCAATGGGAGACCAGTGTACAGCTCCTGGTCACTGTGTCATCTTGCCACCAACTGCCCAAGCTCCTGAGCCCAGGAGGCTGCCAGTTTACCTACAGAGAAGGTGTCTACCTGCCTGGCAGACGGAAGTGGTTATGGGGCTGGCCTCAGGAGTCCTCGGTGTGCTTCCTAGTTTCACCCCCCACTAACCAGCTGGCCTTGGGTCAGTCATTTGCCCCATTTGGATCATCTTCAGTTCCCTCAGCTTTGAAACAGGAGGGATGGTCCCAGTCTTGCCGGACTTTGTGAGAGGAGCCCTTGTAACTGTAGAGTCCCAACCAGTGTCAGGATCTATTAGGATTCTTGGGGGTGGGGACTACTCCAGTGACAAGCAGTGTAGAGGCCTGGGCAACAGCCCAAGTGCTGAAGTCTGTTTCTTGGCCTCACACCTTGGCTTTCCTCTTGGTATCTGTATGCCCATGGGCAAGTTGCTTAACCTCTCTGGCCTCGGTTTCCCCATCTATAAATTGGGGACTGATATAACATACCTTACAAAGTTGTTGCAAGAATGAGGTGAAGTACTGGAGTCCTGAAAACAGCACCTAATGTGAGGTGACCATTAGTTGCTACTTTAATGCAGTAACTTGTACCTACTGTGTGCTGGACCCCTCTTAGGTGCTCATGCATGGTTATCTCCTGTGATCCTGCCCTCCTCAGAGACGAAATAATGAGGTCGGAGTTAAGGAGTTCTCCCTGGGTGACACAGGACATGCTAGAGGGAGCTGGAGTCACACCTCCACACACATGCACACATGCACGTGTGTACACATGTACATGCATGCACGCACGCACACATGCACACACACCCAGAACCCCGGACCACCATGCATTTTCTCTAAGCTCCGGGAGCTTTCCCGGCCTTAGCACCTGCTGCTAGTGCACAGAGAAGCAGCTGGCTTAGGCACGACCAGCACGCTTTGTTCCTTCTGCCTTGGGGACAAGTGTGTGATTCCAGGGACAGGGCCGTGGCTGGCTGGCGAAGGCCAGGCAGCCATGTGCACCCCTGCAGCTTAATTCATTGCTTCCTCTGGAGCCATTTAGTGAGGAGGGCGAGCCCCCTGCTGCTTGTCCCCAGCTTGTCCTGGGCGTGTAGCACTGGAAAGTCAATTTTCCCAAGTGGACTGACCCGCGGGCCGGGCCCAGCCTGGCCACCCCCTCCGAGGGCTGGCACTCTCCCTTCCTGTTTGCCTCGCCTCCTGGGGTGCTGTTCTTTCCAGGCAGCAGGCGCCAGGGTTTTCTTTCAGCCCCTTTGAGGAGGAGGTTGACAACCTCACTGTGTTCCCAGTGCTGAAGTGGCTTCACCCTTAAGGCAGGGGCTGTGGGTTTGGCTAAGGGGTGGGTCAGGGGCTGTGGGTTTGGCTAAGGGGTGGCTCAGGGCCCCGACCCCACGGAGCGGGGCTCAGGGTGGAAGCTGCTGGGAAGGGGGTCTAGCCCACCACGCTGGGGCAGCCACCCCGCTGCATGCCACGCCATGCCCCTGCCGGCCTTGGCTCTGCTCCCCGCTCCCATCAGGCAGGCTGGCTGCAAAGGGCAGCTGTGGCCTCAGGGCGGGGCTGGCCGGGTTTGAGCTCCAGCCTCAGCCCTATTCCCAGCCCGTCCTGTGTGGGAAACTGGAGGGAGGCCAGCTAGGGCCAGTGCAGGGGACATTGGGGAGGCCTGCAGGTCACCTCCTTGGGCCACCCCAACCTCTCCCTCCATGAAGAAGCACCACCACACAACAGCATTATAGAACTGGGACTGGCCCCACAGTTAACAGCAGGGTGGGATGGGGACCCTGAGGCCCGAGAACGCCGTCCCCAGCGGGTCTCCTCCGCCGGCCCCCTCTCTCTGCCAGGAGCTCCCAGCCTTGGGCCTCACGGAACCCTCCCTCCCTCCACAGGCACTGACTCCGGCAGCGAGGTGCTCCCCGACTCCTTCCCATCCGTGCCAGCCGAGCCCCTGCCTCACTTCCTCCAGGAGCCGCGGGACGCCTATATCGTCAAGAACAAGCCGGTGGAGCTGAGCTGCCGCGCCTTCCCCGCCACGCAGATCTACTTCAAGTGCAACGGCGAGTGGGTCAGCCAGAGCGACCACGTCACGCAGGAGGGCCGGGACGAGGCCACCGGTGAGCTCCCCACTAGCCTGGTCACCCCCGAGACACCCGGACACTTTGGCCCCAGCAGCGCCAGGGACCCTGGGTCCTGGGCCTCACTCCACCCTAGGCACCATGGGAGACTTCACGAAGCCATGGCGCCCTCTGGGCCTCAGTTTCCCCTCTGGGGTTCACCCTGGATCTGAGTTTCCCTAGGGGTTGGCTGCATGTCCCAGCCTGATTTGGGGGGACCAAATGAAATAGCGCCTAATTTCTTGAGGTTCCCTTTTCCAGTTTCTTCCCATCCCACTCATATCAGGGAGCAAGTCCAGTCGGGGGCCGTGGTTCTCCCCCCGCCCCCAGCACCTGCTCTGGGCCCCGGTTAACGAAGGGGAGCCCTGGCTCTTTGTCAGCACCTCGCCTGGATTCTAGACTATCGTTAGTTTCACAGATCTTCTCTTTGTGGGAAGCGACACTGTTCTCATCCACAGTAATGGTACAATGTTCCCTTCATAGAAATCAGTCGTGTTAGAGGCTATAGTATTCCGTAAATAATCACAGAGGGGCGGGGGGATGGAGCCCAGATCCTGAGCAGTGGCTGAAGCGTAAGCCCCCTTTCTTCTGAGACGTGCCGGGCTCCTCACACCCCCCAGGGCCTGGCCTGCCTCAGTGGTGTCCCCAAGTGGGGGGCTCCTGTTCCCCCAGGCCGCTGTTGGCAATACAGGGACGCTTGGGGGTGCAAAGCCATTCCCAGGGCTGGGGGCAGGGAAGAGGGCCACCGCTGCCGGTCGCCACTGGGCAGCCCTGGCCAACCCCAGGCTCAGGGTGGCTGCTGTGCCCCGGTACCCGCCTTGGCTTTTGTTTTCCCGGCTCTTCCTCGATCCTTTTCTTTCTCCTGCTTTCCAGCCCTCTCTTCTTTCCATCTGTCTCCTGCCTCTCCCTTCTCATCCCTGTCTTTTCCGTGTGTGTCTTTTCCTTGTGTTCCCCCCGGCTTGGTCTCGGTCTCTAGCTCTGTCTCTATCCCTCCATCCCTCTTTCTCTCTCCCCGTCTCTCCCATTCATTCTTTCTTTTTCTTTCTCCTCTTCCTCTCAGCCTCACTCTGTCTGTCTCTCCCCTAAATTCTTTCTCACTTTTTCTTCTTCTTTCTCCCTCCCCCAGCTTCTGTTTTTCTATGAAAAGCTCACACATGTTAGAACCACCCAGGCTTAAAACTGTAACTGATAATCTACTTAATGCCACTGAACTAAAAATGCTTAGAATGGTAACTTTTATATTATGTATATTTTACCAAACTTTTAAAAATAGATTTGGAGTCTCATTTGCACCCAAAATCTAAAAATAAAAATAGAATTTTTAAAAGAAAAAGTACATACCCCAGCTGCCCCGCCCCCTAGCTGTGTGACCCCAGGGAATGTGCTCATCCTCTCTGAGCTCACTCCTCTTTTTGCAAACTGGGATGTTGACAGCAGGGCCTGGGAGGATGGAGCAAGGTGGTGCCCACACGGTGCCCACACAGCGCCCGAGCACAGCGCCAGGACTTGGCAGGCGCTCCATAAACACCTGTTTCCTGCATCCACCTCCTGGGGTTTTCTTGTCCTCTCTCTCTGGAAACCTGGCCTTACTTCTCTGTCCCCTGAGTCCCTCTGGCCTGTATCAGACGTCAGCCCTGGGGGTCTAGGCAGAGCAAGGGGACAGTGGGCCCTGCTAGGGACTCTGACAGCCCCTGTGATTATTAGTAATGGTCACAGCATGGCTCCTACACCCCTGCTACCAGGCACACAGCCCCTGCCAGTCCTAGAAAGTGGGGCACCGTTGTCCCCATTAGCTACAAAGCATGGTGGTGGTCCTGCGGGCCCCTCCCCTGGCAGCCGTGTGGTTAGTTTCGCTCCAGCCTCCGGCTCCCAACCCCCAGCCCTCCCTGGCACTCGCTGAGAACCTGAAGCACAGAGGGTGACAGCTTCAGGCCACCAGGAGAGGTAAGGAGACAGGCCAACCCACCAGCTCCTGCCAGGCCAGCCCTGCATTGGGCCTAGACCCTCCTGCCACACGGCCACCATGCAGGGGGAGGACACCGTGCTGGGCCTAAGGCTGCGAGACCGGCAGCCCCACCCCCTCCTCTCTGCCTGCTGGGCCCATTGCCGAGGTGTGGAGCCCCCACGTGATCGCGATCACTTCCCCCTGCCGACTTGGGGGACTGCTGAAACCTGCTGTATGGGGGGCCCCCTTGGGAGTGGCTGCTCTTCCAGGCTCTCTGACTGGAAAATGAGGGCAGGGACCCTGCCCTCCTGGGCCGGGCTGGGCAGCATCACCCGGTGGGCCGGCACTCCGGGCAGCCATGGCATGCTGGCAGAACCCCACACCCATCCGGAAGCAGCCCGTCCTCCCTGGTGCTCCCTGACCGCACGCCCCGCCCCCTCCCGTTTAGGTCCCTGACCTTGAGGAAGGGGTTCTCCTTTCACAATGCAGGAGAGTTACCATTGGGACAGGTCCAGAGAGGCAGCATCGTGCGTTAGGGGACAGGGTTCTAACCTGGGCAAGACACCAGGGCTGCTCATCTCGGCGTTGCTGGCAAAGTGCCGTGAGACTTTGGGCCTGGAACCTACCCTGCCTGCGTCTCAGTTTCTCCAGATGTAAATGGGGGTCTGGATGAGATCCAAATGACCTGCCAGAGTGGATTTGTGTCCAGCCTGAGCTGTGTTCTGTGGCAGAGTAACTGCCGTGACTCATGTAGAGTTTACCCTGACTGTGTTACTATGATGAGGGAACTGAGGCTCAGAGAGGCTAAGTGACTTAGCAAAAGTCACACAGCTGAGGAGTGAGAGTGAGGCCAGGATTCTAGGCTATCCATCTGTTCAGCCCTATGCTTAACCACCACTCCACAGTACCACAGTGGCTATAGTCAACAGTCCTGCCCTCCAGGGGCCTATCAGAACCCACGTATAACCATGAAAGGCTGAGCTGGGACACATCATGGCAAGCAGGAACAGTTTTAGGAGTTCTGAGTCAGGGGAGTCAGGGAGGGCTTCCCGGAAGAGGAGGCCTCAGTCCTCCCACAAGTTTTGGGGAGCTTAGGATGAACGCCCTAATTCAGGAGGGCTCACTCTTTTCCTGAGCATAGAAGGCTTTGTCAAGGGAGCATGGGCAGAAGAGGGAGTAATTCTTTCTCTGGGCTAGTGGCTGCGGTTATCCAGAGAGGCCCCCAGGCCTGGGCAGGGGACCATGGAGAAATGAGGGGCCTCCTGAGCCGTAGCCAGGAGAAGCTGCCTGCCCTCTTCAGATATGTTGTTGAGCTTCTTCTCTAGGCCCTAGCAGTACACAGGGCAAAGCCCTTCCTCGTTCTCCTGTGTGAGCTAGACATGCCACTAGCACATGAAGACATCATTAAATAGTACAGTTCCCGATACTGGTCAGTGCTGTGACGAGGTCAGGCTGGGCAGGAATGGGAAGTGCACAGACCAAGTTCCAGTGCGGTGTTGGAAGCACCGTGTGGACCTGAGAGTGGTGGCAGTGGGTCCGGGTCAAGGGGTGCTTCCCTCTGGAAGTGAAGCCCAGCTCAACACTAACTGGACGTTCACTGGACACAGAACAGAAGAGAGTTCTAAGTAGGGGGACTGGATGTGCAAAGGCCCTGTCTGTGGCTAGAGGGGCCGGGGGAACATGAGGGACTGGAAGATGCCCGGAGCGGCTGCAGTGGGTTGAGGTTGCAGGGCCTGGGGCCCAGGTGAGATCACTGGGGGCAGAACGAGGGAAATGGCATGCCAGTCCTGCATTTTGCAGAGCACACACTGGCTGCAGGATGGAAAGTGGGTTGGCTGGGGCAGAGGCTTGTGTGAGCCATTGCAGTTTCCAGGTGAGCTGCAGGGGTGGCTAGGGTCAGGGTGAAGGCAGAAGAGACGAGGAAAGTGGCTGGAGATGAGAGGCACTTGGCAGAAGAGCCAGCAGGACTTGAGGGGTTGGAAAGGAGAGAGGGGTCGTGTCCCACATTTTGTGTCCTCAGACCTGCCCCTGACCGCGTCTCTCCCCTCCTGCCAGGCCTGCGTGTGTTAGAGGTGCAGATTGAGGTGTCTCGGCAGCAGGTGGAGGAGCTGTTCGGGCTGGAGGACTACTGGTGCCAGTGCGTGGCCTGGAGCTCTGCAGGCACCACCAAGAGTCGCCGGGCCTACGTCCGCATCGCATGTACGCCACCCTGTCACCCCCACTCCATTCCCCAGGCCCTCTGCCTTCCCCTGTGGATCCTGGAGAGGGAATGCCACATCTGTGGGGGCACATGGCTGAAGATGCCCACAGAGCCATCAAGGCCCACAGATGCCGGCTCAGACACGGCTTCCAGACCCAGAACCTGGGCCACCTCAGGTCCCCAGACTTCCAATGGTCTGTTCCCACCTACTTCTATATAAGGAAGCTGCCAGCTTCCTGACCAGCCCAGACCACTGTGTACTTAGGATCCCAAAGTCAGGGAGGGAAGCCTGTTCCTGCAGGTCCACCCTGTGTGGCCCTCACTTTGGAGAAGGGGCTATGGCCCAGGGACCCGCCAGGTGTCCCCGGTTATGTCGCTTGGTGTGCACTGCCACCTGGTGGCTAGAATGGGGCACTTCGGTCTCCAGCTCTGCCTGACTGGCCTTCCTGACAGTACCTCTCCCTCCTCCCAGATCTGCGCAAGAACTTCGATCAGGAGCCTCTGGGCAAGGAAGTGCCTCTGGACCACGAGGTTCTCCTGCAATGCCGCCCACCGGAGGGCGTACCTGTGGCTGAGGTGAGCGGGGACGTGGGGAACTCTGGGAATGGCAGCGGCCGGCCCGGCATGGTATTTACCACCAGCCACGATGCCCCGGGCTCCCAGAGCTCTCGCCGTTTCACAGAGAAAGGAACTGCGGCCTCTGCAGAACTCAACACACGCCAGACCCCGCTGGGCCCTCCACAGGCGCAACCCCCTGAGATGGGGCAGAGCCGGGGCAGGACCCCCAAGCTCAGTCTCCTGCACGGGCTGTACATACCAGAAACCAGGGCCCAGCTCTAGGGACAGCAGAGGGTCTCCTAATGCGTGCATCTGAGAATGTGCGCACCCTGCGAGCTAGCCACCTGCCTTTACCCATGAGGCCTTTGCCTCCCTAATGCCCACCTACCCCCTCACTACCCTGCTGTGCTCCGGCACTGGTGGTCCGGGGTGTGAGCAGCGCATGGCGTGCAGCTCAGCTTTGCTGCCAGGGAGGCCAGCAGAATGGGGCTTGTGGAAGACGGGATCCTGCGTTTCCAGCCCAGGATCAGCCCATCTGACACAGAACCTTGCTCCCACCACTTAGACTCCTTCAGCCCATACCCTGGTCTGCACAGTGCACCCAGACAGATGCCCTGTATGATAGCTACATGGGCCCTTGGCATGCTGGTCTGCATAGCACCCTGCAAGGTCAATGTTGCCCTCCCGTCTTATGGCTGGGATGATAGCACTGGGAGGGGCGAAGCAGTCACCCGGGGCCACCCAGCTAGTGAGTGCCAGAGCGGGGCTTTGAACCCAGGGACCGTGGTCTTAGTCACCTGCCAGGCCTTTCACCCTGACTGAGGGAGTCAGTTTAAAGAGTTGTGACAAAGGTGCTCACTCGCTACCACTTACTTGGTACTTACTATGAGCCATATTCTAACTCATTCAATCGTCACAGCAGTTCTATGGGGCAGGTGCTATTAAGTTCCATCTTAGGGGAGCTGGGATGGCTCAGCAGGTTAAGCGCTTGCTTTGTAGCCCCAGAGCCCAAGGATCGAATCCCGGGCGTGGCCCAGGCGGACCCACATGCTGAACTGGGGTGTGCCCCCAAATCAGTTCTTGCCGGGGCCTATGTGGGAGGCTCCCAGCCCAGTTCCTGCCCTGTGCAGCCCTGTGCCCTCCTGTGGAGTGAAACTATATGGAAAACTAATGTCAACTATGGAGACTGCTCTGGGCCCTCCTCCTTCTCTCTGTCTCTCTCTGTCAAAAAACAATAAAAATAAATCTTTAAAAATAAATAAATAAATAAAAATTCCATCTTATATTTGGTGAAATTGAGGCCAAGTGTGAGCCTCTTCCCAAGGCCACCCCACTGATGGGTGGTCGTCTTAACCACTGTGTTCTGTGATGTCAAGGCGCACGGAGGTCCTGCCTCACTGTCACCTCTGTGGGTGGACGTGGATAGAGCTGCTGCGCTATTTGGGGTCAGACCTCCCTGCCCCTCTAGAGAGGGGCCCCTTCCCAGGGTACAGGGGAGCAGGCACTGGGTCCTCAGGCCCCTCAACCCCATTCCTGCAGGTGGAATGGCTCAAGAACGAGGACATCATCGACCCCACCCAGGACACCAACTTCCTGCTCACCATTGACCACAACCTCATCATCCGCCAGGCCCGCCTGTCAGACACGGCCAACTACACCTGCGTGGCCAAGAACATCGTGGCCAAACGCCGCAGCACCACTGCCACAATCATTGTCTACGGTACGGCCTGGAGCGGGGGTGGGGAGCGCCCACCTGACCCGCCCTGCCCAGTAGGCCAGCGGGACCCTGGTGACCCGGTGGGGGGAGGGGGGCTGAGGGGGAGGTGCCTTCACCGAGGTCACGTGGCAAAGCTAGTGGTCAGGTCAGGCACCCCTGGGTCTCCTTCTCAGGCCCTTTGCCTGCCCCTGACCAGTTCTCTTGTTGGAGTCAGGGCTGGGGCAGGGCCTGGCTGGCATCCCCATAGCCAAGCCTGTTGTCCTAGCAGAGCTAGGGCCTGCTGCCCAGGCCTGTAGGCTGTTCCTTGTTGTCCCCTGCTGTCCCCTGGGGTGGGAGGGGCAGAGCCACAGCTGAGAGGTCTCAAGTGTTATAGAAAGAGCCCTGTACTGGGCTCTGGTCCCACGTCCTCCATCACTCACGGGGTGGCCCTGGGTAACTGTTAGTCCTCTCTGAACCTTCATTTGCCATCATACAATGGGGCAGAGACTAGGCCCTGACCTTGTGGGTCTCCCTGGTGCTTGGGGTCTGAACTCAGGTCTGCCCGTTGGTATCTGCGTCCCCAGCCCTGCAGACAGGAGGGGTCCAACTGCAATTGCCAGGCCCCAGTGAAAGGGGCCCCGTCAGGAGTTGGGGGTGGGACTTGGGGGGCGGAGGGGACATGGGTTGCAGAGCCAGGCCAACTGGGTGACGCTCCCTGCCCCTGCAGTGAATGGCGGCTGGTCCAGCTGGGCAGAGTGGTCACCCTGCTCCAACCGCTGTGGCCGTGGCTGGCAGAAGCGCACACGGACCTGCACCAACCCCACCCCGCTCAATGGAGGAGCCTTCTGCGAGGGCCAAGCCTTCCAGAAGACTGCCTGCACCACCGTGTGCCCCGGTAAGGCTGCCGGCCGGGCCCAGCCCCGCCTTCTGTGCTGTGGTGTCTACCAGAGTCGGGGCAGCCATTCTGTCTGCCTCGTGGGGAGCAGCAGGTGCTTATCCCGGGGCCCCCACAGCTTGCTGAGCAGGCTGGACTACATGCTGTGACCTCTGACCTCTTGTTCTTGCCTGGGCTGCTGGACAAACAGGCAGAGGCTCTGAGTTACTGTCTGAGCGGTGGGCTCTTCTGCCCTCCGTGCCGAGGGTTCTCAGTGTCAGCCCCCTGAGCCAGGGTCCCAGCGCTGCCCAGGGTCAGGGAATCTGTGCTCCTGCACTGACAGGCGGGCACACCATGGCTGCCAACCCTAATTCCGTAGCAGCCCTCTTCTCCTTTCGCCTGTCTGACTCCACCTCCATCTGTTCGCCCTGGCGTGCCTGGCTGTGTTCTCTCTTCGGTCACATGTTTGTGTGAGTGGGGTGTTTTCACCCCGGGTTTGTGTCCTTGTGTGTACACCGTGTGTGTGGCTGCATCTGTATGAGTGACCTTATGCATCTACTGCTGTTCCCTTGCCCACCTGGTGTACTTGACTGCGTTGGTGTGGGGCATGTGGATATGGCGTGGATTCTCTGTAGGGCCTGCGTGGTGCATCGCTGTGTGCTGTGCGCATAACTGCGCGTGCATGTGTGTGCTCGTGTGTGTCCCCACGCGCTATGTGCTGTGCTCCTGCAGTGGACGGAGCATGGACCGAGTGGAGCAAGTGGTCGGCCTGCAGCACCGAGTGTGCCCACTGGCGCAGCCGCGAGTGCATGGCGCCCCCGCCCCAGAACGGAGGCCGAGACTGCAGCGGGACGCTGCTGGACTCCAAGAACTGCACCGACGGGCTGTGCCTGCAGAGTGAGTCCTCAGCAAGCCGGGCCTGGGCGGGGGCTCTGGAGCCAGATAGGAAACGCCCCAGCCCACCCCAGGCCTCGCTGCCCAGTCTGCAGTGGAGCAGCCCCTTGGGGCCTGCGTCCACCCACCACGTCCATCATTTCACCTGCACCATCCCCATCACCTTCTCTAACCACCTTTCCCTAACACCCGTGTCATTGTCTTTCCCTTTATTTCCCTCGACAGATAAGAAAACTCTAAGTGACCCCAAAAGCCACCGTAAGTCCCATTTCATGGCTGTCTTCTTTCCTCTGGGGGTCTCCTGGGCTGGCTTTCCCAGGGTGTCGGGGGCAGGGCAGGGGGATAAAAGTGCCTTCCCACCAGACGCGGCGTGTGTCCCAGCCTCCATGGCGTGCAGACAGGCAGGCCCTTGACGGACAGAAAGGGCCCCACTCTGGCCCTCCTGTTAGAAAAAAGCTGTCTCAGAGGGCAGGGGCTGGCTTTTATCCACGGATCCAGCCAGGGTCTGTACTGAAGGGTTTGGTGGCCAAAGCTGGCACTCAGACCCATCCCCTTGGCCTTCCTCTCTGGGTCAGTGGGTGGGCCCAGCTGTGTCCATCACACCTTTCCCCCAGCAGCTGGGCCAAAGCTTCCAGAGTTCTCTGGGTCTCCTGCTGCCCCGAGTCAGCCCAGAGGGGCTGGGCCTGGGGCCCCGGAGGCTGCTCTGCACTAACACTAGAGCAGTAAAGCCATTTGGGTACATGGGCCTGTGGTGATTAAGCCACAACTTCCAAGTAATTCCGGAATCATAAAATCACCAGTGAGGCCCTTGGCCCAGCTCACTAGGGGATCACGCTGGTGACTGATTAGAAGTTGTAAACCACCAGGCCGGTGGCCTCCCCTGGTTAGTGAGGACGTCAGGAGGCAGAGCCCAGCCCTGGGGACCAGCCACAGGCGGCTGAGACAGGAGTGGGCCCGAGGGTGGCAGGGGTGGGTGGGCACCATGCCCTAGCTCCCTGAATGAAGGCCCAGGGAACGGGGCTTGCAGGGTCCAGGCAGGGCAAGCTGGCCTGCCTCCCAGGGGCACCAGGGAGGGGCCCGGTGCTGCCAGGAGTGCCCGCAGGAAGCAAAGGGAAGAGCAGCGGTCTCAGCTCTCCTCTGTGTCCGGTGTGGTAGCCACTGGCCATGTGTGGCTATTCAAATTTACGTTTACCTACATGAAAATGAGACACATTTTAAAATTCAGTTCCTAAGTCTCACCGGCCACATCTGGCTGGTAGCTGTCATGTGGGAGAGCTGCAGACATAGATTCTTATCCTCGCAGAAAGTTCTCGTGGACAGCCCTCCTTTAGACCCCAGCCTGGACTCTGATCCCTCCCTCCTGACCTGGCCAGGTGGAGTCATTTTCCAACTGTGCAGCAGCCTGCCCCACCCCGACCAGAGCTGCGTCCTGCAGCCGGGTAGCCTGCCTGGGGGAGGGGAGTGCTGAGCCCCTCCCTGAGCCCCTCTCTTCCCCTCCTCCTGCTCACCTCTCCACCCCACTGCCCTGCATCTCATTCCCCTCCTCCCGCTCCCCATCTGCTTCCACCTCTCACCCTCAGCACCCAATGGGAGATGGATGGGTCTGAGCAGCCACTTCCACAGCCCGGCCCTCTGGTCCCCTGGAGGTTGCCCCAGGCTGCAAACCAGACTCTGGGTTTAATCCCAGCTCCAGTGACGGCCCCACAGACCCTGTCTCCTCCTCAGCAGTGAGCACCGAGTTACTCTTGGGAGTGTCCAGTGAGCAAGTCACTTTGCTTCTCCTGGCCACCCTGAGCAGGGAGTAGGACAGGGGTTTTGAGACCCTTTTACTTCCAGAAACTGGTGCTCCCAGAGGTTCAAGGCCTGCCCAAGGTCACCAGCCTGTGTGGCACATCCAGGCAGGCCCCTCCCCCGGGACCCCGGCTCCCCAGGCCTGGGTCTGTGCCCCTGCCCCTCACAAGGCGCCCCCGTCCCTGCAGCCCTGGAGTCGTCGGGGGACGTGGCGCTGTACGCCGGGCTCGTGGTGTGCACCCTCGTGCTGGTGGTCGTGCTCATGGTGGTGGGCGGGGTGGTGTACCGCCGCAAATGTCAAGACGTGGACACCGACATCACTGACTCGTCCGCCGCCCTCACCGGCGGCTTCCACCCCGTCAACTTCAAGACTGCGAGGCCCAGTAAGGAGCTGGGCACCCGGGGCTGGGGGCGGGCAGGGCACACGGCGGGGCCGCCAGGCCAGACAGAGTGGGGGCGCTTGCCTCCCACCCTGGGGTTTTCCAGAGTTTGTGCCGCAGGTAACTGGATTAGAGACCCAGGAAAGGGAGTAGTAACCCAGGCTGCTGGGTCCCCAGAGACTTTCGTGGCTGGACACGTGGGTGGGGTTTTGCAACAGGAGGGCTCCCCACCCACAGCAGGACCAGAATGTGGGACTGGGCCAGTGAGGCCGCCTGGGCCTGACGGTCGCCCTCACCCCTGCAGACCACCCACAGCTCCTGCACCCCTCGGTGCCTCCGGACCTCACAGCCAGTGCCGGCATCTACCGCGGGCCTGTGTACGCCCTGCAGGACTCGTCTGACAAGATCCCCATGACCAACTCGCCCCTGCTGGACCCCCTTCCCAGCCTCAAGATCAAGGTCTGCAACTCCAGCACCGCTGGCTCCGGGTCAGGCCTGCCCGACAGGGCCGACCTGCTAGGGGTCCTGCCGCCAGGCACGTACCCTGGCGATTTCTCCCGGGACGCCCACTTCCTGCACCTGCGCAACGCCAGCCTCGGCTCCCAGCAGCTCCTGACCCTGCCCCGTGACCCAGGGAGCAGCGTCAGCGGCACCTTTGGCTGCCTGGGCGGGCGGCTCAGCATCCCCAGCACAGGTGGGTCCCTCTCTGCTGGCCTGTCAGCCTGGCCTCGGCACATCCCCCAGCAGAAGATAGGCCTTCCCTGATCCCATTTCACAGATGGGGAAAGCGAGTCCCAGGGGAAGTTGTGACTATAAACTAGAAGAACTGGGATCCAGGCCGGCCTCTGCCTCACCTGGGCAAGGAAACCTTGGCCCAGCCACTCTCTAAACCTCAGTTTCTCCATCTGTTTGGGGGGGGGGTACCCCATGTAGTTCAGCAAACCCACAGCGCTGTCCTAGGTTCCAGCAGCAGAGGCGGCAGGGGCGCCCATCTCAGGTTACAAAGCCAGGAGTTAACAATTACCAGTGTCATACCCTTGGCTGGAGCCAGCCCTGGGGCCTTCAGACTCCAGGTTTTTGCCCCGTCTAATGCCAGGGGCCCCTGTGGTACTGACAAGCCCTCTGTGGTCGGTACTTCTGCTTGTGCCTGGTCCCCAGACTTCTCTCCCCACCCGCTGCTTATGACCACCTGGAGCCAAGGAGGTCTTTCTCTCTCTGCCCCAACTGGGAGTCAGCCCCTCCAGCCCCTGTTCTAAGATCCGGACTTCCTCCAGCCCCTCTCTGCTGACCTCCCTCTCCCCGTAGGGGTCAGCCTGCTGGTACCCAATGGAGCCATCCCTCAGGGCAAGTTCTACGAGATGTACCTCCTTATCAACAAGGCAGAAAACACCCTGTGAGTAGAAAAGTCCCAGCTCTAGCCCCCGTCACTTCCTCTCTCCCTACTGCCTGCCCACCCGGGGCTCACATCTCACCTTCTCCCCTCTACGCCCAATTCTAAGGCCAGAGTGAGTCCTCCAGGGAAAACTGATCTGATGTCCACATCTAACACACACAGAACCAGCATAACAAATCGTATAACTTGAAAGGCATTAACAAACGGGCTATAATCTGACAAAGGGCTACTATCCTCATTATGTAAAAAGGTTTTAGAGACCAATGAGAAAATAGAACATCTCAGTACAAAAATGGGCAAATGATTATGAACAAGCAATTTACACACACACGCTGATAAGTTTTGAGAAAATGTTCAGCCTAGTTTGTAGTCAAATAAATACTAATTCAAACAGCCATGAGACACTGGGAGTTTTTTGCTTCATGAATTGGTAAAGATTTTGTCTGATGGGAATACCTTCAAACTGGCAAAAGCATGGAGCGCAGCCCACCATGGCATGCTGGTGGGCACGTAGGGTGGCACCGGCTTTCCAGAGGACAGTTTAGCAACTGTCAACATCCTAGGAGTGAGGCTGCTGGGATAGCTCAGCAGGTTGAGCACTTGCCTTGCAAATGGGAGGTCCAGGGATCGAATCCCGGCCCCAGCCCGTGCAAACCCATATGCTAAACTGCGGTGCAGGTGGTAACAGCTGGGATGGTGGTGAAGGTGCTCACCTCCCATGTGGGAGGCCCCCAGTTTGGTTCCTGCCCTGCACAGCCCCACATCCATTTGTGTAAATAAAACCATGTCACAACTAACAGTGTACAGCTATGGAGGCTGCTCTGGGCCCTCCCTCCTTCTCTCTCCCTCTCCTCTCACCTTGTCTCAAACAATAAAATAAATTAATAAAATCCTAAGAGTGTAGAACCTTTGAAAATGTGAGCACAGGCTTGCCTATGAGAACGTGGTAGTGTGATAGCAACAATCTGGCCACAGTCGGAAGGTCTGTGCCTTAACCCCAAACTTCTGGGAGCCCCAGGGGTAGAGACCTGCCCTCTGCCACCCCAGGGGTGAGAGCAGAGATGGAGCCCAGCACCCTTCCGAGCCCTGGTGGAGCGCTTCGGGCCTCCCCTCACGGCCTCCCTCCTTCCCCCAGCCCACTCTCGGAAGGGCACCAGACAGCATTGAGCCCCTCGGTGACCTGCGGGCCCACGGGCCTCCTGCTATGCCGCCCCGTCATCCTCACGGTGCCCCACTGTGCCGAAGTCAGTGCTAGCAACTGGATCTTCCAGCTCAAGACCCAGGCCCACCAGGGCCACTGGGAGGTGAGGAGCCAAGGCTGGGGGGCTGCGCCCACTATCCAAGCCTGCTTCCTTCCCCCCGGCCCAACCTGAATGGACCCCTCCAGGGCCTTGACTGTGACCTGTCTGCCCCACCCCCATCTCTCTGCAGGAGGTGGTGACCCTGGATGAGGAGACCCTGGACAGCCCCTGCTACTGCCAGCTGGAGGCCAGGTCCTGCCACATCCTGTTAGACCAGCTGGGCACCTACGTGTTCACGGGCGAGTCCTACTCCCGCTCTGCAGTCAAGCGGCTGCAGCTGGCCGTCTTCGCCCCAGCCCTCTGCACCAACCTGGAGTACAGCCTCAGGGTCTACTGCCTGGAGGACACGCCTGTAGCACTGAAGGTGAGGCCAGGCCTCAGGTACCCCACACAGCCCTGGCACACTCCAGGTGCATTACCGCCAGCCAAGCAGCTGCATGGTACCTTCTAGTACCCCCTCCCCAGGATCATGGTACGTTTCAGGCACCCCTCCACCACCATCAGCCTCATTCAGTCATTCGTTCATTCCTCAAACGTTGAATTGGCATCAAACTGTCAAGATACAGACCCGAGTCCTGCCCTCGCAGTGCTGAGGGCTACAGGTGGGAAGCGAGCAGGGGGTCGCTGACGGTGGTCCTCCGAGGCCTGGAAGGGGCTCGCAGGGCCTGGGTTGTCAGGGAGGCTTCACAGCAGAGCTGCTGGGCTCCGGAGGACAAGGCGGCGTCCGGACAGAGAAGTATGAGGGGCGTTCCAGGAGATGGCAGCTTACGCACGGCAGCTGGGGTGCTCCGTGTCCCCACCAGGTGTGGGGGCTGTGAGTGTGTGGGGGAGATGGGGCTGTGCCAGGGAACTTGGGACCTGTCCAGTGGGCAGATGCCTGTGTACAGGTGCTTTTCCGGCTCCTTTGTCTCCCAGTCTCAGGACTCAGCTCAAACTCTAAGTTGACGATGATGCAACAGAGGTGAAAAGCCTCCTGGGAGAGTGAGTGGCACCTGCTGGGGCCACACTGGCCTGAAATTCCAAGAGGCCCATAATGGGCTGGAGATTCCTGGGAAAGGCCCTGAGACTCCTGGGAAATGGCCTTGGAGCCTGGTTCCCTTGATACTGGGGCATCGGTTCATGTCCAGCTTTGGTCCGAGAATGGACTAGACATTAAGAAGGAAGTTGCCACATTTTGGCATAATGGCATTCATTGTTTACTCAGTCCCAGTTCATCTGTCCATTCGGCCATCTGTCTGTCCATCCCTCCATCCAGCTATCTGCCCATTTATCTATATACTTATTCAGTCAGCAGTCCATCTGCCCATCCAGCCTTCACACATTCATCTGTCCTTCTATTTCACACCCATCCATTTGTTTATTCATCTGTATACCCATCTCTGTCGGTCTCTATCTATCCCTCTATCTGTTTATCCATCCATCTAGCTATTCGTCCATTAGTCCATCTACCCACCCACTCTTTTGTAGAGCCACTCATGCATCCGTTCCACTATTTGTCCATTTATCCATCTGCTTCTCTGTGCGTCGATCCATGTATGCACAAGGAAGCATGTACGCAGTGCCCAGCCCTGGGCTGTGTCTGACAACCCCCTGGCCTGCAGTCAGAACGGGCCATCGGTCACCACTGATGGACTCTTCCTTCCCATTGTCCACCCACAGGAGGTGTTGGAGCTGGAGCGGACCCTGGGCGGCTACCTCGTGGAGGATCCCAAGCCCCTGCTGTTCAAAGACAGTTACCATAACCTGCGCCTGTCCCTTCATGACATTCCCCACGCCCACTGGAGGAGCAAGCTGCTGGCCAAGTACCAGGTGAGGGGCGGGCTGGGACCGAGCTGGGGGCACACGCCCTTGGCCTGCAGCCCCGCCCCTCCATCTCTCCCTCCCAGCCCCCTGCACGCTCCTGCCCAGTCATCCTTAGGCACATCCCCACAGTCCATGCCATTGTCAGCCACACTCGCACCCCCACGCCTATCACACACTCCCACCCATAGATGTCTGTCCACGTCATCTTCCAAGGGGCCTTACTAAGAGCATTCACTCCTGGCAGACTGTCCGACTTTACTTCTGATGGTCACATCCCTCTTCCCCTACCCATCTGTGACACCAGTGAGTCTAGAGGCTTCCCAGCCCCAGGCGTGTGCAGACCCATGCTTGCACAGACACGTGCACACCCACACATTCAGACTTGTGCCTTCTCCTCCCCTTTCTCAGCTGAAGGGCCCTTGACCAGCTTTTCCTCTGCCTGTCTGGGCGAGAGGCCAGAACTGTCCCCCGAGAGGTCCCAGCCCTCCCTGGCACTGGCACTTTGTTCCCTGAGGCCAGGGCAGGCTGGTTTCCCCTCCTGGACCCTGCTTGCTCTCTGTCCCCAGGAGATCCCCTTCTATCACATTTGGAGTGGCAGCCAGAAGGCCCTGCACTGCACCTTCACGCTAGAGCGGCACAGCCTGGCCTCCACAGAGTTCACCTGCAAGATCTGCGTGCGGCAGGTGGAAGGGGAAGGCCAGATATTCCAGCTGCACACCACACTGGCAGAGGTGAGGCTGGGGGACCCCCCATGATCCTTCCTTATCTGGGTAGAAATGCCACCTCCCACAAAGACGTGTCCCCCTCACTTCCCAAGTCTGAGCTGAGACTGGGCCACTTTTTGCTAACAGTTACCATTTGCTGAGTGCCTACCCTGTGCCTGGCATGTACTATATACCAGGTGACAGGTTATCTCACAACCACCAGGGAGACAGACCCAGTGACCCCCCCACCTGGGAGATGAGACAGTAGGTTTCAGGGAGGGCAGGTACTGTGGACCTTGTATCAGGTCGTTGCGTGGCCCAAGCCTGCAGCTGTCCACTACTATAAACTGGGATTGGGGTCCACAGTGCTAGCTAGACCCGCATAGCAGCGCAGGGTAAAGCGCACTGGAATTAGGTGTAGACCCAGCTCTGCCACTGTCTTGGCATGTGACCACGGGCAAGTCGCATCCCCATTCTAGATTTTGTTTCCACTTATGTAAAAGTGGATGCATGTGGGTCCGACTGTGGCTGAGGCTCCTCGTGGCTTTGTCATCCTGAGGCTGCATTAGCATCCGCCCTGGGCAGTACATTCGGGTAGTGTAGCCCCTGAGGGCTGCAGTCAGGCACACAGCCCTGGCCCTCAGGGGAGAAGGCCTTCGACTGAGCAGCTGGAGCCTGCCCAGGTGGGCGGGGGTGACTGGAGCCTCCGTGAGCTCATAGTTTCAAGTCAAGAAGGCTGGAGAGGCAGATGCCCAGCACCATGCATGGGGAGCCTCTCCCCGCTCACCCTTGTCCCCCTGCCCTTCCAGACACCTGCTGGCTCCTTGGATGCCCTCTGTTCTGCCTCCAGCAGCACAGTCACCACCCAGCTGGGACCCTATGCCTTCAAGATCCCCCTGTCCATCCGCCAGAAGATATGCAACAGCCTGGATGCCCCCAGCTCACGGGGCAATGACTGGCGCCTGTTGGCGAAGAAGCTCTCCATGGACCGGTGAGTTGGGAGAAGCCTGGCCTACCCAGACTGCAGCCCACTCGCACCTCCCTTCTGGGTGTGCTGAGTCAGAGGCAGCGTGCTTGGACCGCTGGCCTGTGACAGTCAGATAAAGCCAGACAGCAGCTGGGTGTGAGCACCATTGGCACCCAGTGCCCAGGACAGAGCAGGCGTTCTGCAAACCCTTGCTGAGGGGCAGATGGCATCTGGGTGTCAGAACTTTTCTGGAGAACTTAAAATGCTGGATTAATACAATAGCAATACTCATCGTTACTATGATGCCATACTTACTGAGAAACCACTGAACAAACCTGCACTAAGCAGATGCCCCGTGTAAGTTATCTTACTGGACATGAGTGAGATTTACAGGGATGTCGAAGGCTTTCTTTCTGCTCTCAAGAGAGTGTCTGGGGCAAAATCAGGCAGTGAAGGGGGAGGAGGAAGAATGGAGAGCCAGGTTTCACTAGTTTCTCCTAGGGCCAGTGTCTGTCAATGATAATGACATGATGAATAATGATGAGCAAGACAGTTCCCATTTTAGAGATGAGGAGACTAAGGCTCAGAGAGGCGCAGTGACTTGCCCAGGGCCACCCAGTTTGCAAGCATGTGGGCTGGGATTCAGGGCCAGGTCAGTGGGACCCCAGAGTGCTAAAACCTCCTCGGCTCCCTTCACGCCTGGGCTTCTGGGAGGTGCTGAGCTCTGGGGTAGCCCGGTGTCCTTCCCTCGGCCAGGTACCTGAACTACTTCGCCACCAAAGCGAGCCCCACGGGAGTGATCCTGGACCTCTGGGAAGCTCTGCAGCAGGACGACAGCGACCTCAACAGCCTGGCGAGTGCCTTGGAGGAGATGGGCAAGAGCGAGATGCTGGCAGCCATGGCCACCGACGGGGACTGCTGAGCAGCCCCGGACCACGGGCTGGTAGGGACTGGCAGGAGGCAGGCGAAGGGAGGCCCAGGCAGCCTCCTGGGGGCAGTTCAGCCTCCAGTGCCCCCAGCTCTCAGCTCCTCCTCCTCCTCCCTCGCCCTAGCCTCACCACGACCAGCCTTAGGAGACCCATGTACTCTGGTGTCAGGGGGGCCCAGTGTTCCTTCCGCACCCCCTGCTGTCTCTCCTGGCCTCAGACCTCTGAGCAGAAACCCCCCGTGGGGCTGAGGCCTCTGGAAACAGTTACGGGAGTGAGGAGGTGGCCCTCCCTCCAGCCCCACCCCCATCCACAGCCCCAGCACCTCGGGGTTAAGTTTGTTTTAATTTCATTCTTCATTTTCTTCCTCGGCTATTGATTTCTCCCTCCTCCCTAAGCCCCCTCTATTCACACCATTTTCCTCTTTGAAGAGTCAAGTACAATTCACACAGATTGCTTTCTCCTGTCCAGAAGCTAAACGGAAAAGAAAGGAAAGCTTCTGCCTGCTCGTAAGGCTCAAAGAAGAAGAGCAACACCAAAACCACAAGGGAAAAGAAAAACCCAGTTTCCTAGGAAACGCCATGATTTATTATCCAGATATTTGGATAAGTCCTTTTTAAGAAAAGAAAAGAAAATGAAAAACAGCATACACAAAAAAACAGAAAACTCTTTCCTTGAGTGTGGATGAGAGTGTGGCTGTGCTCATGGTTCTGGCCAAAAGTGAGCGTGTGTGTGTGTGTGTGTGTGTGTGTGTGTGTGTGTGTGTGTGTGCGTGCGTGCGCGCGCGCGTGTGTGAGAGAGAGAGAACAGGGAACACTGCTGCTAATGATTCCATCTGACACCAAATTCTTACAAGACCTCAGTCTCCCCAGTTGTACAGGGTCAGGTGGGGCTGTCAAGGTACATGTTTCCCTCTGAACTCTTAAGCAGATGCTGAAATCCATAAAGCCCAGGAGCCTTGAGCTCTGGAATGGGGTGTGGTCCTCCCTCGGGTTCAGGGCCCCAGGCCGATGCCCCCACAGGCTCCTTGGGGCCCTGGGAGGCCAGATGAGAGGGCCCTGGGATGGAGTACGGCCAGGCCAGCTTGTGCCAGAAAGACAGCAGGGCCAGGGGCTGGTGGCTCCTGAGGAGAAGGAGTGGCCAAGAGGTAGGGCCCTAGCAGCAGCAGAAGGGGAGTGAGAGCCCCCCATGGACACCTCTCTCCTCAGCCCCAGGGTGGGGCCCTCCAGAGCACTGCCCACCCAGTAGCCTCTAGAACAGGTGTGCTGCCACAGGCTTGCGTTTCCCTGAAACCCAGGAACCAGGGCCCACCCTCTGCAGCCTCGGTTTCTCCTGTAAGACAGAAGGGGTGGGCGAGAAGGCTTTTCTAGCAGCTTTGAGCATGTTAGCAGCAGCCCTGCAGCCTGGGGGGCTGGGAGGTGGGTGGCCTGACCGGTTACAGGCCCTCCCACCTGCCCACAATGAACAAGGAAGGGTGGCTGGCAGTTCTCCCATCTCCTCAGGCACCTCCCTGAGGCAGGTAACCCTTTGAACAGCAAATGTTGCCAAAGTGGAGGGTCTGGCACCTTGTCACCAGCCTGTTCCTCAAATCCTGAGGGGCCAGCAGGGTCGCTTCATGGGAAGGAAGGAATGCATTCTCCTCATCCCTGTCCAGTTGGCTGCAGCAGGTTCTTGCTGCTGGCACAGAGACCTCATCAAAGGCCTCTCATTGGCTCCCAGGCAAAGAAAGTGCCAGTGCCCCTGACAACCCTGGGCACTGACCCCGGGGCTTGCCCCAGCAGGTCCAAGGCAGCCTCTGGGACCAGCCTGGGCATATCCTGGCCTTTGAAAGCCTGGTCTAGAAGGCCAGCAGGTTTCAAAGTTGCAGTCCTCACCAGCGTCCCCAGCCTTGCTTGTCTGCCACGGACTCACAGGCTTATAGGGGTTCTTACCACCCACCAGCCTCCCTGCGGGTGTGGGAGGCCATGGCAGACAAGGGCCTTCACTCGGAGTTTGAGGGGAGTCCTTGTATCGGGACTGCTGTCAGGGATGGGGCTCCCAGGCTGGGACCCCAGAGCCTTCCCCCGGGGCCTGTGTGGATGCTGCCTCAGGCAGAAGGCAGGGACCTGCCTGCCGGGGCTCAGCCTCCCTGGTCACCCCACGCTCAAGCTGTGGTGGCCTGTGTGGGCTTTACCCATGCCATTCCCATCACAGGCTCTGAAATGCCCACGGGCCGCCCCGAGTTCCAAGACCAGCACGTGGGCTTTAGCTTTGCCGTTGAACTGTGTGACCTCAGGCACATGGCTGACTTCTCTGGGCCTCATTTCCTTTTTATACCTAGCAGGTCCCACGCTGCTGTCTGAGGCCCTCTGGGTTCTGACGCACCCTCTCTAGGCTCTGGGTGGGACCCCGCTATGTAGGAAGTTACTGTGCCTGCCCCGCCCTCAGAAGCCTGCTGGCTCAGTGCCTGGGATGGCAGCTCTCAGTGGATGAGGCTAGGCTGGGCACCCGGGGACCATGGCTAATCTGACATCCAGAAGCTGTGTACCAGGGCCCAGAGCACAGAACCCGTGAGCTGGAGCCTCCTGGGAGGTTCAAACTGTCCCGCTTTATGAGAAACGCCAGGAAAGGGTTTGCCGGCTCCCGGAGTCCACTGAGGCTGCAGTGACCACCCCCACGCTGCCTGCCTCAGGGTGGGATGGAGATTGCTCTTCCTGGGGCCTGGGAGGCAGCCCCACGTGGCCTGTGCACCTTGAGAGCAGCAGGTTACTACCCCCCCCCCTTGCCTGCACACCCTCACACGGGTGTGTCTCATCTCTGGGGTGCGTGTGTGCGCGTGTGCGTGTGTGCGCATGCTCTGTATATGTGCTTGTCTCCACGGGTGCATCAGGGTGCCCCTCTCCGAAAGCGCGTCCCCACCGGTGAGAGTGCTCATCTTGTGTTCCAAGCTGGGACCTCGGAGGCCGGCGTGCCTGTGTTCCGCCCTCTGAGTCCACAGGGTCAGTCGGTGTCTCTGCTATGTGCCTCTTCTTCTGCCTTCTCCTGCCATGCCCCAGGGGCTGAGCTCCTGGGCACAGGCCTTCCCAGGGCAGGAGGACCTCCCCCGCTTCCTGCACGGTCCAGGGCCCTTTGGTCCCCTTCCCTCGGCAACTGGGCAGCCGAGCCAGCCCCCTTCGCAGGCCCTCTGAGGAGAGGTGACCAGGGCTTGGGGTCAGGGAGCAGCTCTCCTGGGGGCAAAGGGCTGGACCCTGGACATGGTTGTATAGGCTGCAGGAATGGCTCCCATCCCACCTCTGTTTATTCTGTAAACTACAACCTGTACATAACGTTTAGCATTCCTATTGTAACAAGATTAATTTTTATGAAATAAATTATATTTCCTAGTCTAATAAAAAAAAAACCCTCCGAGTTGTATTCTGCCACCTTCTGGACGATCAGTACTTGGGAATGGTCTTTCGTTTTTCTTAAAATTCCACAGGTTTATGGGATGGGAGGTCACTGTCAGAGCTCTCTGAGCTCCTGGAAATGACGAAGCTCAACGGCTTCATTTTACAGAGCAGAAAACTGGCCCAGGGAGGGATGAGGGCTTCCCCGTGGTCACACAGCAAGTTTGAGCCTGTGATCTGGGTCCCAGTCCCCTCCCTAATCAGTGCTCAGTACAGCAACACTCGGAGCATGTTCAGGGGTCAGTCATGTGAGCCTTCCATGGACTGGGTGGTGTGTGGGAGGGACGACGGAGATGAAGCCCCCAGTGTCCCTGTCTGTCTGGATGGCAGGCTCGCTTAACAATGTCTCCGTGGAAGTCCCTAACTGCCCTGCCCCTTGTTGGTATTAAAACGGTCACATTTGGGTTGCTAAAACTCAACCCATCCATCTTGGAACTCCAGCCTCATCTGTAAAGTCCTCAGAGCACACACACACACACACACACCCACACACACACACACACACCCACTCCCCCCCGCAGGGCACTGGTGGGCTGGGCTGCTGGCCTGCCATGCCTCCCTGGTCCCCCTCTCCTCAGGCTCAGCCAGCCACTCCCCACTCTCAACAGCAGGACACCCCTCTGGACCTCCTCCCTTGTCACTTTACAGAAACCTGCCATCAAACCCATTGTCACTTCTTGCCAGGCACAGGAATCTCACACCAAGTCTTACAAACGACCCTGGAGAATTGAGTGATCTTCCTCAACTGGATGCAGTTTACCGTAATCCCTGCCCTGGATGCAACATTCCAGGGGCAGGAGGAGCCCCCGATGGGGAACTCCCAGGTCCTGATTTTTCAAAATACAAACCGGCGGGGCAGGGACTGGGGCTCTGTACTCACTGTCCAACCACGGACTACACATTGTGCCGGTCCTGCGAGGCGCTGGGGCTGGGCTCAGCCTGCCCTCAGAGGCCACGGTCTAAGGGGGAGACAGGAACAAATGGGTGGGAGGGCACCAAATTTAGGGGAGCTACAGCCGGGAGTCCAGAAAGGGCTTTCTACAAGAGACGCTATTTTAGAACGCTGGGGGTGCTTTCCCTGAGATGTTGTTTCTCAATTATGCATTTTGTGGGAGGTGCTTTTCGACAACAGTTTGCAGCAACTTTCCTTTCTGAAGTGTCTCAGTAAGACAAGTTGCTAACTAATGACCTTGCAGCAGGCGACAGGCCCGATGTGAAGGCCGCTGTTTGCCGGAGGTGCCGAAACAGTCTGAGGGCCCTATTTGAGTGTGCAGATGGCGAGGGTGGTGGGGTTGGTGTCTGCTCAGTGACCCTAATCTGGGACATGGGGGAGTCTGGGGGAGGGAAACCAGTGAGTCTGTGCTATTCCAGCAGCCATGAGAGGCGGGCCTGGTCCAGGCCGCACTGTGGGTGGTTCGAATCTGCCCATCCCACTTTCTCAGCCTAAGAAGCCTCCCCCAAGGAGTCGGTCTCTGCTATCTGGAAATTCAGTCAGTATTTATTGATCTAATCCATAGATGGACACAGCCCAGGCACAGGGGCCTGCTGAATCAGGCCCGGGCAGCTCCCAGGCAGCTCCCCTCAGAGTAAGAAGTGAATTCCCATAGCTGCTACCCCGGGACGGAGGAGCAGCCAGCCCGAGAGGGTGCCCACAGAGCACCCTGCCTGGAAAGGTGGCTTGGAGGGCTAGGCCCCAAGGGACCACCGGGCAGCAGGAACAGCATGATGACAGGTGTGCAGGTGAGAAAGCCCACTGCAGGGAGTGTGGGCTGGTGGAGGCAGGGCCAGTGCAGGACCAGGCTAGGGGGCTGGGAAGGACACAGAGGCCATGCTGACCCAACCACATGGGCCTGTGGCTCCCCGGAAGCCCACCCACTCACTGTAGGTTCACATAGATCTGCTCTTCCACCGTGGGGTCAGCTCACTGAAGTCCCCTGGTGCCCGGTCTCAGGGCTATCTGTAGTCAGGGGTCAAAAACAAACGTCTTGGATCCAGCCTGTCGCAGTCATGTGAACAAGAGAAGCAGCCACGTCAACACTTCACAAAGAAATGGGTCCTCCCGGCAGTTTCTTGAAACGCGTCTGTCTCCACGCTGGGGCCTCTACTTGAGCGAATCAGGAGCACCGCCTGGCTCGGTGCAGTAGGGACGGATGGGCTCCTGGGGACTGAGGCCACCTGGCGGCCACACAGCGCACGGGACGGGGACTGCTCCATCCTCCTGCCTTGAGAAACCAGCAATTAGCACTAGGATTTGTATGTGAAATCATTCCATTTCTAACTATTGGCTCTTTTGGTGTTTTTTTTTTCTCCCCAAAACACTGGGTAGGCCAAACAAGACCCACCCAGTCTGATCTGCGGGGCTGTGGGGAACCGCAAGAGGATTTGAAGTGGGGGTGGGGGGTTCAGGCTCAGAGCTGCTCTCTCATTCAGGGGTTCGCTGGCTGGGACAGGGTCCCGAGTCCCCGACCTCTTTCCAGGCTTCCTGGGCACTTCTTTCCCCAGGTTGCATCAGAGGGACAGTGGGGCCTGTGCCAGCTCCCCTCCCACATCCCTCCATGGAAGGTGGCCTTGGCTGGTCCTCCTCCCAGGAGCCTCTGCCTGATGAAACCCAGGGCAAGGATTGGCGGCCAGGCCCTCAGGTGCCAGTAATTTTCCTACGACCAGGTGCCCAGGGACAGATGCCCAGTACTCGCACCAGTAGGCACTGTGCTTACCCAAGGGGGCTACACTAGGCAGAGGCTGCCCCTGAGAACTGCAGGGGCTCTTCAGGATCCACTTCACGTCGAGGATGGCGGAGGTGGCTGTCCTTAGCACGACCTGGTCTATCCTCACTTGGAGCCAGAATTCCTTCCACCATGGCGCACACAAGGACTTGTCCATTACCTGTTTGAATACTTCCAGAAATGGGGGACTCACTACTTCCTTATAGTCATAATAATAACTCGCATTTATTGAGTGCTTACTTAATTTCGTTGTAGGGGCTGATTTTATCCCCAAGAATCAATAGGAATAAGTCTGAGTCTTTCACTGCCGGATGGCTTTTAAAATATATGAAAACAGCTCTTGTAGTCCACCTTGGAGCCGTTTACCTTCCAGCTCAATGCTCCCAGTTCCTCAGCCCGAACTTGCTCTTCTGTGCCCTCTCAGGTTCCTGTGGGCCTGCCTCTGTTTCCTTGACTACCACAGGGAAATAATGACGGTGCCCACGCCACAGAAGGTGGGAGGCATAAAGCCACCAACATCGGGGAGGTCCCAAGCACAAGCCTTGGCACTGAGGGTGCTCAGGAAATAGCACCTGACATTATCCATGGTCCCAGCTCAGCTGCAGGCTTGAGGGGACAAGCTTTGGGTCCTGTCTAATGGGTTTGAACCCAGACTCCATCACCTGCTAGCCATGTGACCTTGAGCAAATTGCTTAGACACATGTGACCTCAGATACTCAAACAACAAAATGGAGGTAAGTTTTTCTTCATAGATTTATTGTAAGAATTCAATGAGATTGTAAGTGTAAATATTAAAAGAGTAATAAGTATTAACCTTTTCTTATTTTGTCATCATCAGCATCAATAGCAGTTGCAGGTGTGTCACTGGACTATTATGTCACCTCCATTCTTCTGAATTCTATACTTCCATTTATATAGCCTAATCTTGCCCTATTAGATGAAGATGAGAATAGCTATTTGTGTCTGCACACCTGAGACCACAAAGTACTTCCAAGTGTATTATGTCTACAGTGCCTCATATTTTTTCTTCTTGTGTAGCTAAGAGGCCAGTGAGCCATATGTGTAGACCCCGTCCTCTTCGTTCCAGGACTCCCACCACAGCCCCACACAGCAGGGAATATAGCCCAGCTGCAGCCCCATTACCCAGCCTGCCACGCCCTTTGACCTTCCAGAAACACCCACCCACCAATCCCCTCCTTAATCTCCAGAATGCACCCCCTACCAGCACACTGGAAATGGGCAGGACAGGAACTCTCTTCCTGGCTTTACAGAGGAGGAAACATAGATCCAAAGACAATGAACATCTTGCCCAGGGTTTGCACCATAAGGAGACCAGGGACCCTCCCCATGAGACCCCTTGTGGAGATGAAGCTGTGCTCAGCAGTGGTGTGACCCAGACTCCTTGGACCCCTGGACCCAGACCTGAGCCTGTCCTGGCTTCTAGGCCTGCCAGGTGGCCTGCTCCCGGCCTGTGCGTAAAGAAGTGCTGGCCCATTCCTAAGCAGCTTTGCAACCAGAAGGCCCCTCCCTGTCTGGGGACATGGAACCAGCGCTGGCAGGGAAGTGAGCAGAGCGAAGACAGGGCTCTCTGCTTCACCACTGACTGCACCCACCCTCCTCCTGACCTTGGTTTCTCAGATGCCTCATTCTCCTGATTGTCCTCTCTGCCCATTTGCCTGTTCCTTTTGCAGTCCCTCCTTTTAGCTCAATCTTTACGCCTTCGAGTTCTGTAGGACAGTCCTGGCCCCTTCTCCCTCCTTCTTCCCCGTGTCCTGGTTTAGCTCATCCACAGCCACAATCTCACTGCCACCCGGAACAGACACCATGCTCGCTCTCTTAGGGCCCCAGCCCCAGCCTCTACCTGACATCGCCCCCTGGTGCTTCAAAGACACCTCAAACTCAAAGTTCCAGGTCAGGACTCATGACCTGCTGCCAAACCTGGTCTCTGCTAGCATGTCCTGTCCCAGCAGAGGCCCCGCCATCCACCCAGAGGACCCCGTCACCATATTCGCCCCATCCACTTCTCTGCCCTGCCTCATCCACTTGTTCATTCCAGCTCCTCAGCATCTCGAACCTTCCCAGGTAAAGCAACTCCAGCTCTTCACACTCATTCAAGCTGCCACTCACTCCGGCTGGGCAGTGTGCAAACAGGGGTGAGCCCGGCGCACCTTGCTCTTCAGAGCTGGTGTGGACAGTAAGCCGGGCTGTCTCAGCTCGACACAACCCTGCTTACATTAAACGGGACTTCACAACTCTCACGGTGACAGAGGAAGACAGTTGTCACCGTGGAGAGAGAGGGAAGCAGGCACTGCTGCAGCCAGACTCGGAGCTGAGAAACGAGGGTGCTCCTCCGTGAAGGCTTCTGACCCTCCTGTCAATCAGGAGGCGGGCCAGGCTGGGGTGGAGAGTGTTCAGGGGTGGGAGGTGAGTGAACAAGGAAGACGGCCACGCTTCTGACAGAGGGCAGCAGCTAAGAGGCTGTGGGGCTGCTGGAGTCCTGGAGGCTGGTAACCATGAACGCAGCGGGGAGCCACCAGCTTGCTGGGGACAGTCTCCCGAGAGGCTCGGTCACCTGGGTTAGCCAGTAGTGCCACTAGGGACACGCGAGTTTAGGACGTTGCTAAAATGTTACTGCAATGACGGCTCGTGGGGCTCAGCTGGCTCAGGGTGAAAGGAAAGCGGCCTGGTGCACGGAGGGGATACAGAGGAATCGAAGACTGGGGTCACCAGGAGGTCCAGAACTTTCCTCGAGAGAGCAGTTGAATGCAGCAAGGAGCTGTGGTTAGAGTCAGAGTGGGGACTTGAATTAGTGGTGCGGGAGCAGAGGATTATGGATGATTCCGTATCTCCCACGATCCACGTGCCCTGCTTGGCAGCCCAGCAAACCCTGGGAAGCAGGAAATGCAGCCCCACTGAGCCCGCCCAGCCTGCGAGCACGGCAATGACAGGACATGGCCACAAGATGGCACCATCAGCCCACAAACCCTGTGCCTGGAGGACAGCGTCCACTGGGTTGACTTCCTCAAATATTCAGGCTCCTAGTATTGCTTATTCACCTACATGTCGCCACATTCTGGGTGACAAAAGGAGCTTGTGTAACTCCAATTCCCAACCACCTTCGATGGAGCCTCTGACTGGACCCTGTCATTCAAATGGGCAAGAAAGTAACCCATTTGAATCTTGGCTCTAGCACTTTCTAGCTGTGTGATTCTAAACAAGATACTAACTTCTCTGTACCCCAAATTCCTCATGCGCAAAACGGGGCTAACCAGAGTTCCTGCCTCAGGGGGTTGCACGTGGGACTCAAGGACCTGGCCCCTGACGGCTCACGTGGTCTGTGCTCATGAAGGCTGTGAGGCTGGCGTTAGCAGGTGAGGAAGCCGAGGCCTGGCTTCTTGGCGTTAGAGACACAGCGTCCAAGCCCGGGTCCAGCTCTGCCCACCACGCCAGGCGGCCTCCCCGGCCAGTCCTTGGCATCCCACCCCAGCTCCTTGGGGCCAGGAGCAAGGCCCTGGGTAAAGGCCAGGTAGCCTCTGTCCAGCACACAGAACCTTCCAGGGCATTTCCCAGCCAAGGAGTGATAGGACGCTTTGCTCAAAGGGCTGAGAGTTGTGAAGTGTCAGTCCAGCGGGAAGGGCTCTGGATGTGTTGGGTTTTTCCTTTCTTCCTGCTCCAGTCCCCCTCCCTCTCTCCGTGCTTCCTTTCCTTCCTCCTCGTCTCCCCCACTTCTTCTCCTTCTACTTCTCCCCCTCGCCCTGTTTCTCCTGCCTTCGTTTTCTTCTTCACGTGTATTTCAGAACAACGAGGCAGTCCAGTGGGTGTGGACACCTTTCCACTTGCAAATACTTTCCCTGACACTCTGACAATGCTTGCAAACACATGGTGGTTGTCATCAGCTGGGCTCAGTTGCCCGATTCCATACTCCAGCTCACACACAAAGTAGGAAACTCCAAAGGCAGAAAAGTGTGGCCACTTCTTAGGTACTTATCCGAAGGCTTACGTGGACTGCCCACACAATATCAGGCCAGGGACAGTGACCAGCCAGTCATGGGACCTGTGCACATGGGCCCCGCCATTCCCCTGCCCTCCCTGGTCCTGGAATCAGTCCACTCTGAAGTCAGTCTCATAAAACCACCTGTATCTCTGTCTCCTCTCCACCACCCCCTGCTTGATCATGTCTCCTTTTTTGACAATCTGTCAGGGGAGATGTTTTTAGTACTTCACTGAAGTGCACTTGGGTGGGGGGAAGAGACTTGCTCAAGGTCACTCAGCTAGCAGAGGCAGGGCCAATATCAGAGCCCAGGGCTTCGGACCCGCACTCTTATGCAATTTCCCTGAGCAACTGAGCATGCCCAAAGCTACCAGCTTCCTTTTGTCTCCAAGCTAGACACTGCCTGCCGTCCATCTGCATCCTGGAGGAGGAGACGAGCCCACACTGGTCAGGAAGCCGCCCAGAGGATATGCTAGCATCCTGTTTCCTCTGTCATTCTGTCTCCATGATGCAGGCCATCCCGAGCCCCTTCCAAGACCCCGCCCTAGAAACCAGCTAACACCCCAAGTTGACTGGCTCCTCATTCATTTGGATAAAGCCCCCCAGCCTGGGGGCAATGGAGGAGGACTCCTGAAGCCTCTGATTCTCTTAGCAGGTGTCTGAACCTGTCTCATTCATTCATATTCTCTCTCTCTGTCTCTCTCTCCAAAGATAAAGATTACACTGACTAAACACCACTCTGGAACTTGCATGGGGAAAAGCAGTCAAATAACAAAGCCCTGAAGAACCAAGAGATGGTATTACAATCTGAGGGGCGGACCAGGACCAGCCCTGGCTCGGCTGCCTTCACTGGACCCAAGGATTTCTGTCACCCACGCTATCCCTTCAGTCCTCAGCCTACCCACCTGCTTGGTATGAGTTTTCTTGTCTCTGGGTCCTGCCACTTTATCACTACCAGCTGTGTACCCTGGGAAGCCATTGCACCTCTTTGGCCTCAGTTTCCTCATCTGCAAAATGGGAACAACAGCCCAATTTCACTAGGTTGTGGGGATAAAAATGAAAGAATGCTCATGACAATGCTTTTAATATTAGAGAATTTTTTAAATGTAATAAGGTTAAAATTAAGGACTGAAGACCTCTCCAAAATAAACTATCACATTTGGGGTGAGGGGCTCTTCCTTGGACATGAAGGAACTTTGCAGTGAGGGCCTGGCACCTGTGGACTCATTTAATGCTCCCGTGGCCCCACTGGGACCCTGGGTTTCAGAGAAGTTCAGTGGTTCTACCACACTGTCCCTCAGCTCACAAGTCTAGAGCCAAGACTGACAACAGGGACTTCAAGCCGCTTCATTTCCTGAGCTGGGGGTCTTTCTGACAATGTGGAGGAGGGACCCCAGAATCTGGGTACATGCCCCGAGACTTGTATGATGAGGCCAGGGTTCAGGGGTGCTGGTTATGAGATGGGAACCCAGGGTGAGGGTGGGTGGGTAGAATGCTGAGCATCTGTCCACATACCCCGGGCACGGCCTCCAAGGGAAGGGCACTGTGGCATGGCTGAGCCTGACGTGGTGGCTGCAGGGACATGCCATCTACAGTCACAGAACTTCAGGCTCTGAAGACTCCTCCAGGTCCCTGCTCTGAACTGGCCAAGTGGGCAGAGACCCCAGGGGTCAGGAGGCTTCTTGCTTCCTTACTGGGGACACCTCTGCTGTCCCAACCTGCAGCAGGCTGGGGACAGGACGTGATGGCTGCAAGTACTGACTTTGACAGTAATTCCCAAGTCATTCTGGGTCCCCTGAAAACATCTGCCCAGCCTCTCAGAAGGCCAAACTCAGCCTGGGTGTGGGTCTCACTCCACCTCTAGACCTTGCCTACCTCCCTGAATTTTGGAGGGGATCTGTGGTGTTACAGTAGGAAGCTGGCAAGGGTCCAGGGTGGGGGCACTAGCATCTTCTCAGACCCGCCTGCAGCAGCAGAGACCTCCCTCCCTCTCGGTCCCAGTCAGGGACAGCACCTAGAGAAGATCTGCAGTCTCTGCCACAATCCCCAGCTCCAAGCCTCCCTTTGGGTTCTTGTCATTTCACTCTGGACAGTGAGAATAGGAGCATGTTGGGGAAATCTGGCTGGTTGTAGGATCTGTATGTCACATAACCTAAACAGAACCAGCAAGCTTGCTGAGCAAACGTAGACCCGAGACAAGTCTTCTGCCTTCCCCCCAGCAACCACAAGGTGGCCCCAAATCTCCTGAAATAGCGTCCTGGAGACTATAGCTCCCTCCTGCCCACCCTCTTCTCCATAGGAAAGATCCAGGTGTCCTGGGCTGGAGGGTTGCAAACTGTTTTGCCCCAGGTTAGGGAGGCTGGGTTGGGATCCAGGGTGGTTTAAGGTCTAAAATGAGTAAGATGGAAAATGAAAACTGTTTTCTTAGGCTGGACAAATAAGTCAGATCCTGTAGTCAAAGTAGCCCCAGCCTCTAGTCCACGGTTCTGCCAGTGGTCACCATGGTCATCCCTCTAAAACTGCAGCAGGGCCCTGTCCCCTGCAGCGTGATGTCCACACACCCACTCTGGCTCTCAGGGGCCATCCCAAGCTGGGCCCAGCCTTTCTCACAGCCTCACCACCGACCTATCACTGCTCAGCCCCCTGCTCCTCCTGGAACATCCTCCCTGCTCTTCTCAATGGGCCACAGGAGTCCTGAAGAATGGGCCAAGGCCACCCCTCCTGAGAAGCCCTTCTCCCTCCATCCCACTCCCCACCCACCTCCAGGCCCCTAGGAGGGGCCACGTGTTGGAGCTGAACATGGGTGATGACTTTAGAGTCACATCTCGTGGGTAAATACAGCTTCCACTGTAGTGTGACCTTAGGCCAGCCACTTAATGTTATAAGCCTTGGACTTGTGCCCTGTAGCCTAACAAGAGTGTGGGGCCAAGGTGAGGCTGGGCATTCCACCCCAGCCCCATCCAGGATTCCCATAAGCACCGCTCTGGGAAACCGGGTGTAGAGCTACTGCTGACCCTCGGGGCCTGTGACAGTCAACGAGCCTGTGGGTGTGAAGGCACAGCCACCTGGGCTGGATAAAAGGGGCCCCCTTGGCCTCTACTTCAGACAGGAAGGTCTGGCCGGAGTGGAAGGGCCTGGTGGGGAGGGGTGAGTGCATGTGAGGACTGTGCAGCAGCCCAGCCACGGCCCTGCCTCCCAGACAATGAGCGCCACGGGGCTGGCCTGGCACACAGGAGACCTGACACCGCACAAAGGCTGGGTGGGTGGGTGGCTGAGGCCAGTTCTGGGTTCTGGGGCAAGAGGGGCCCCTGAAGTGGCGCTGGGTGGGGGAACAAAAGGAGTACCAGGGAGGGAGGAGGGCTGCAATCACAGGGGGCCCTCGGCTGGCGTTGGGGGGCGCTAAAGGGGTCCGGCTGCAGCAGCGGGAGACGCGGCTTCCCCGCGCGTTCCGGCGCCCTCTCCACCTAGCTGCCCGCGGCTTATTTCCTCCACCTGCGAAAGGGGCGCGGGAGCGCAGGGAGCAGATGAAGCAGAGTTGGCCAACCCGGAAGCGCCGGCGTGGGAGGCCGGGGCGGGGCCGGGGCGGGGCCGGGGGCGGGGCCGGGGCGGGGGGGGGGGCGGGGGGGGGGGGGGGGGGGGGGGGGGGGGGGGGGGGGGGGGGGGGGGGGGGGGGGGGGGGGGGGGGGGGGGGGGGGGGGCGGGGGGGGGATGGGGGGGCGGGGACCGGCCTGCAACGCGGCCGAGCCCTGAGTCGCAGTGGCCCTGGCGGCTGGGGAGGCGGCGGCGGCGCTGGCGCGGCGGCGACAGTAAGTGCGGGCCCGACGTCGGGCGCGGACCGGGCGCCCGGCTGGCTCTTCCGACTCTGGGTCGCCCGGGGCTCCCGCGCCTGGCGGCTGCCCCCGATGGCCTCTCCTGGACTGCGCCCCCGGAGCTCCGGACCGCAGTCCCCGCCCGGCCGGCCCCCGCCCGCCGTGGCCCCCTCCTCAAAGTCCCTGCGCTTCCTCCCTCTGCTCTCCTTTCACTTTCTGTGTGTGTCTCTGTGATCTCTCTTCCCCAGATTCTCTGCTCACCTCCTTTTGGACTTCCTAAGCCTGGACCTCACCGCCTGGAAGTGGGGGGCCGGGTGTGGACAGATCAGCTCGAAGAATCCAGAAGCTGGCTGACTCTTGGCCCAAGCTGGGGAGTTTGAGACTGAGTGGGAGTGTCAGCCACCTCAAGGCAGATTTTGCCATGGCCTGTGGGTGGCGCCCTATGTTCCTCAGCAATGCTTTCCCATAGGTGAGCTTCACCAGCCCATCTACCCCCATTTCACAGATGAGGACATCAAGACACAGAGGGGCGATTGATTCAGCCAGGGTCAGAGATCTGGGAGCCAGCCCTCGGTTTCCAGGGGGCGATCCGCAGTGGCCCCAGGCCCCACAAGTTTCTGCTCCTCTGTGTAGGGGCCGCCCTTTGCCCCAGGTCACCCAGAAAGGGACCAGGGCTGAAGTCAGCCAGCTCCAAGGTGCTTGACACACACACCGGGCTGAAGCCAGCCTGTCCTGGGTACGTTGGGACCCTTCTTTCCCTTTCCTTTTCTTTCTTTTCAGTCCAAAAGCCAGCGGCTTTTATAAAGAGTAATGAGACTTGGCTCACTCCAGCGCCCTGGCCTGTGACCGGGCTTAGAGAAAATTCCTGGTTCCTTCAGAAGCTCCGTCAAGGCTGAATGGTTATGGACAAAAGACAAACAAAAAAAACACCTGGAGCTGAGAATGGTCCCCACCCCAAGTGTGGGTCTGAGTGAAGCCCCCACCCCTGTAGCTGAACCATCTGGAAAGACCCACTTGCCCTTTGTTGTCTTCCATGGGCCATCATTTTTACATTTTTAGACACTGATTTAGGAACTGTGTCTGTGTATATATGCGTGTGTGTGCCCGTGCCATTAGTGCTGAGTGCTCTGAGAGTCGAGGCCGGAAAGGGCTCTGGTCAGCCGGGGAGTTTAAAATAGATGTGCTGATTCGAGTGCAGGCACCTAGCGGTCTCCTGTCTGCCTGCTCCAGGCGGGCCTGCTCAATAGGGGAGAATATCTGGCTGCACAGAGTCCACTCAGCGAACATTGAGAGGGTGCCCTGGAGCTCTGCCTTCACCTCTGCCTGCGGCTGCCTGGTCAGCATGGGGTCACATTGCCAGACAGCCTCCTGCCCGAGGGGCCCTGGCATCTGCATGGGCCTCAGACTGCATGGCTGAGTCCTCTTACTTTGGCCATTTGGCAGTTGTGTGACCTTGGGCAAGTTACTCAACCCCTCTGAGCCTCACCCTTCACCTGTGAAATGGGTCTTATAGTAGTAGTACCTACCATGTTAGGCTGTTGCCAGGTGCAGGTGCTAGGCACAGACCTTGGCATGCGTGAGTACTGGATTTAATTTTAACTGTTGGGAATTCTTACAGTATGAACACAGGGGCAAATCAAGTGTCTTTAAGGCCTCGTTCTTTGCATCTGAAAAAAGAAGAGGCAATCATTCTTGTCCTGCCTAGTTCTGAAGGATGTGGTGAAGCTCTCCTGAAATAGCAGGTAAAGCTCTGTGCCCATGTGACAGGGTGTCCCCACCTCACCAGGGAACAAAGGCGCATTCTGCCTGCCTTGATGCTCCAAGTTAAGGCTCAGCCTTCTGTGTGAGCCAAGGCGCATTTATTTGTTGATTTATTGAGTAAGGAGGAGGCTACCCCAGAAGAGTGTCCCACCCTCAGCTTTATGGAAGCGTTTTCCATTTATCAAGCATTTTCCATTTATGCCGCCACATCCTGTGTGCTATACAGAGCGTAGAAGTAGGCATGCTACCGTGCAGCCAAAATCAGCAGCCAAGCCAGCCAAGTGATAAGCCCAGGGTGGCAGGAGGATGACGCTGTTTGTGCAACAGCCGCTACTGTGGTCCAGGCATTGCTAGTCAGTTGTGTTACACTGAAATCATCATTATAAAATAGCTTTTCTAGGGGAAACTGAGGCTCAGATACAAGGTGACTTGCCCAAGGCCATGTAGGCAACAGTTAACTAGCAACCTAGAATCTTCCCTTTGTCTTGGAAGCTACCACAGATTGGGAGTAGCTAGCTCCTGGTGGAATGGGATGCACAGAGGTGGGGATCCAGGCTTAGCCATTTACCTGGCCTGTGGCCTCCACTCTTTCCCCATAAATGAAATAAGGGAGTCAACTGTCAGATGTCTCAAGCTGGCTTCTGGAGGTGGCTCCAGACACCCTGGCTTTTGTTGTTGTTGTTTTTAATATCACTTTAATTTGAATGCCTTTATTTTTGTTTTATTTTAAAACAAGTAATACATTCATACAGTTCAAAATTCAAAAGGCACAAAAATGTATGCAGAGCAGTCCCCTCCTTCCCTGTTCCCAGCCTCCCTCCTCAGAGGCAACTACTGTTGGACATTTCTCGTGTATCCTTCCAGAAGGTATACATACATGTGTGTGTGTATTCTCATCACCCACGCCACTCCTGGTTTTTTTGCATAAGTAGTAGCATGTTCTACACACTCTCCTCTCCTTGCTTTTATCACATAAAGTTGAGAAAGTCAAAGAGCATTCTGTGCCCATCAAGGGTCCTAATTCACTTTTTTATGGTGGCCTAGAATCGTGAATGCCTTAGACCAGGTTTGCCCTTCTGGATTGATCGCCACAGGCCCCACTAGGTTGCATTGCCTTACTCCCAGCCAGCCACACACTTATTTACTACCTGTGTTGCCCTATGTGGCAGGGAGCGGGTACTGACATCTTGTCTCTCTGATCCTCAAGCCTGAAGCTCTCTAACCATGCGAGCTGTGGTGACTCCATAGACCCCACGGGGAGGGCATAGTCAGTTTTGTAGAATGGGTGAGTCCCCACCTGTGCTCAGCTTCAGCTTCTGATCGCCTGTCCCGTCTCTGTCTTTCTCTCTCTGTTCCAACAGTGGCCATTGCCTCAGAAGATGACTTTCATCAGAGTGCCAACTCCACCTACAGAAGAACTACAAGCAGCTCGCTTCACGCCGACCCGGAAGCGTTGCTAGAGAGGTTACTGGAGCACCCTCCCGCCCGCCTGCACAGGCCCGAGGACCGCTGCAATGCTGCCTACATCATCTTCTTCAGCCTGGGCATCGGTGGCCTCCTGCCGTGGAATTTCTTTGTCACTGCCAAGGAGTACTGGATATTCAAGCTGCGCAACTGCTCCAGACTGGCCCCCGGGGAGGAGCATGAGGACTCGGACATCCTGGTAAGGGCCTGCTCCTCCTGGGAGGTGGCCTGCAGGGGGCGGAGGGTGGCCCAGGTGCACCGTCCCAAGAAGGTTTGTGGCGTGCTGAGGCTAGGGATGCGCTTAGGGAGCCGTGTGGAGTATAGTAGAAAATTTCCCTCAGTCCTAAGACGTGCTTTGTGTTGTGTGTGAGGCTCATGCGCTGTGTGGCAGGGGAAGATGGAAATGGGTAAGACACAATCCCAGCCTTCAGATTACTTTCTATTTAGGGAAGAAGTGCAAGTGATGAGTCTCTGCAGTGTCATGCAGTCAACCCAAGAATCCAGTGTCCATGCCTGCAGGGGCTTAAAGGGAGGGATCTAACTACATTAAGTTCAGCTGTGAGTTACAGAAACTTCCAAAAACAGCAGGGGCTAAACCAAGATGGAAGATCATTTTTCTCTCATGTTCAAATCTGGAGGGGCCAGGCCAACCTTGGTATGATGTTCCATGTTGTCGGGAACCTAGTTGTTGCACTATCTGTAGCTTCTATGGTCAAGATTACGTCACAGTCTGAGGTGGCTATTGGAGCTCCAGCCGTTACATTGAATAGAAAGACAAGAGGCATCAGAATACTCCTGGAAGTAACACACATTGCTTTTGCTTTCGTCGCACTGGTCAGAACTCAGTCATGCAATCATCACATGAGCTACAAAGGAGGTTGGGAAATGTAGTATTTGAATGTAGTCTTTATCCCAGAGAACCATGTACTCAGCTAAAATGGATGGAAGACAGAGGGAAATGAAGACAGGGATAAATCATCTCGTCACCAAGGGAGCAAGTGCTGTGACTCAGAGCAGCGAGGTTAGAAGGATGGGGAGGCGACATTTCAGGTGGAAGAAAAAGCCTGGGCCAAGGCAGGATGGGAGAAAGTCTAGGTGTGTATAAGGAATAGCATAGCATCTAATTTTGCCATATGGAGGGTGCACAGGAGAGAGACGTAAGGCTTGAGAACATTGCCCAGGCCTTGAATACATTGTCCAGGCCTTGAATGTCAAGGTGAGGAGTCTAAATTGTGTTTGATTGGCAGGAGCACCAAGCCGCTTCCACCACCCAGGGCTGCTCATTTTGTGGGGTGACTTTCCCTTGGGCGAGGATAGTGTTAAAGAAAAAATTATTCTGCACTTGTTAAAAGGGTGAGGAAGAAAGGCTTTACTATAGACTGCAACAAGGAAGAGAATTGGGCTCAACTCCAGTTACTCAAGGACAAGTGGGGATTCATAGCCAAGGAGCAGAGTAAGAAGGTCAGCGGATGGAAAATTACCAGGAGGAGCCACCAAGGGTAGGGGGAATCTTGCTAAAGGCAGGCCAAGGATATGTATACCAAGTGGGGGGTGGGGTGAGGAACTTGACCAGATATGGAAGATTAGATGTCAAGGGTGGGGGGATTCTCAATAAATTGACTTAGCAAGATTCTTGCTAAGACTGGGCAGGGCAGGCAGAAGATAGGATGGGGCGGCCAAGGTCTAGCCAAGTCAGGAAGAGGACTCAGGCTTGGTTGATCTTTATCGGGAGGCTGCTTCCAGAGCTGGTCTAGGCCGATGTCTGCTCTCTCTTGAAAGCTCATGGGTGTGGGGAAGGAGGGGACGCTGAAGGTATGCCAGGCTGGGGGGTTGCTAGCTGCCCCTCTCCTCCAGGGATGCCCCTGGAGACAGGAAGAGGGTACCCTAGCAGACCTTAGCCATAACCCTCAGTGGGCCCAGAAGGTAGCTTGCCACCCCTTTTCTGAAAGCACCTTTGAAATCCATGACCCCCCAGCTTCGTAGGGATGAATCTGACCCACTGACTGAGGTGTCCCTATTGTCTGTCTCATGGACTCTACCAGGGCTACACATCGCCCAGACAGCTTTTGAAAACTGCCAATCTGGACCCCACCCCAGAGGTTCTGACTGAATTAGGCGCCTTAATTCTGAGACTCTGTGAGGGCCTTTTCTGTTAACTGAGGAATTAATTCCTAGCCACCTCCAGGGGCCAGAGCAGTGCGGTAGAAACCCGTTTCTGCAGCTGCAGTGGTGTCATGGGAACATTGTGTAGGGGGTTAGAGCCTCCTACTCCAGGTATGGTCCTTGGACCAGGCAGAAAGCCTGGGTGCTTGTTAGTGATGCGGGTGTCAGGCCCCACCCCAGCTGAGTCGGGGGCTGCAGGCTGACAAGCCCCCCAGCTGACAGACAGGCACAGGAGAGCTGGAGAAACACAGGCTAGGGCGTGGCTTCTTCCAGCCCTGCCTCTGTCACTGAGCCTTACAGCCTCTGTGCTGCCTCATCTTCCTGGTATGTAACTGGAGGGTAATTCTACCCATCGCTTCTTAGGGTTGTTGTGAGGATTAAGTAAATTACTCTGCACACAAAGCACTTAGAACAGGGGCTGGCACTAGTGCCTAAGAGCTGTATAAACATTATCATTATTATCATGTGGGGGATGCAGCCCTGGTGTATTTCCAGACGCCTGGCTTAGCCGGGTGCTTTATGATCCACTTTTATTTACCAGTGACTCAGGCGTCCCAGCTTTGTGCTGGCCTCAGTAAATCACCCAGCCGGCTTCAGCTTCCTCCAGAAGGTCCCTGTCTGTTTGGGCTGTCACCAGCCCAGGGCAGCCCGCATGACTAGATTATGCGGGCACCTGTCCTTTTCCCCAGCCATCCCTGGGAGCAGGCTGCCTTGGGTGGGGGAGGAAGCGCAGGAGGGTCTAGGGGAGCCAGCCCCGTCCCCGAACAGGGGACGTGCGCCGCACAGGGGACGTCGCCGCGCAGGGACATCCGCCACACAGGGGACGTCTGCTGTACAGGGGACGTGCGCCGCGCAGGGGCCGTCGCTGCGCAGGGGACGTCTGCCATGCAGGGGACGTCTGCTGTACAGGGGACGTGCGCCGCGCAGGGGCCGTCGCTGCGCAGGGGACGTCTGCCATGCAGGGGACGTCTGCTGTACAGGGGACGTGCGCCGCGCAGGGGACGTCGCTGCGCAGGGGACGTCTGCTGTACAGGGGACGTGCGCCGCGCAGGGGACGTCGCCGCGCAGGGACATCCGCCACACAGGGGACGTCGCTGCGCAGGGGACGTCTGCCATGCAGGGGACATCCGCCGCATAGGGGACATCCGCCACACAGGGAATGTCCGCCACGCAGGGGACGTCCGCCACGCAGGGAATGTCCGCCACGCAGGGGAGGTCCGCCACGCAGGGACGTCACTGCGCAGGGGGCGTCAGCCACACAGGGAATGTCCACCACGCAGGGGACGTCCGCCGCGCAGGGGACGTCCGCCGCGCAGGGAACGTCACTGCGCAGGGGGCGTCAGCCACACAGGGAATGTCCGCCGCGCAGGGGACGTCCGCCGCGCAGGGAACGTCACTGCGCAGGGGGCGTCAGCCACACAGGGAATGTCCACCACGCAGGGGACGTCCGCCGCGCAGGGGACGTCCTCTGTGAGCTGCTCTATTGCAAGGCGAGCCCTGCCCAGCTGCAGGCACTTAGCATTCCAGGCCCTGCTACAATGCTTTATTGCCTCTTTCCAAGTGCTGGCAGGTGCAGATGTAATACCTGCGGCTGCCTGGAGCTCCTGGCTCTTGGCATCAGAGATGAGAGACCTGTCACCCCTCGATTCATGGGCCGGGTTTGGGAAGCAGGCATACTGGGGCGTTTCTGCATTTTGCAAACCATTTTTCTTTGCTTAATTCCCCTTTCCTGCCACCTACCTCCCCAATTCTTTTCCCCTCTCTTCCTGATTTCCCTGCGAGAGGCATCAGGTCTGTTCTGTCACCTGAGGGCCACATTGGAGGAAGGAGGGGGAGAGTCAAATGGGTCTGTCTCCAGCCACCACCTGCAGCTCAATTAGCTGTGGGTCTAAATGTTGTTTTTTTCTGAATGTTTCTTTTAATATTTCCCAGCAATGGATACCATTGGCTGGGGAGTCTGACTCAGTGGGAATGTTTATGCAGATCCCCCACTTCCTCCCAAATGAGGTCACTTTCAAGGTCACCTGCCATCCCAGGCTCATTTCCTTCTGCCTGGAACAGTTTGCAGGGATGGTTTAGAAAGCATCCTATTCACCTGCCCACTTGTGTCTGTCCTCTGGAATAAGAACTTTGAATGACCCCGCCACAGGCCTGTGGACCCAGAGCCAAAACGATGAGAGCCAAAACGATGAAAGTAAAAACGAAAAAACTGTTACGAAAAGATGGTGCAATGGAGACAGGAAACCCCGCCTTCTGAGCCCCACTATGGGCCCACCACGCTGGCAGGGGTGTTAAAGGCATTGTCTCTCGTTAACCCTGTTTTGCAGGCAGCAGCCAGGGCTCAGAGAAGTTCCGTAACCTGCCCCAACTCATACAGCTAGGAAGGGCTGTAAAGAATGTAGGTGGATAGATGATTACAAAAGTGGTCGTACTCGGAGAATGGCACAGAGGGGCCAGTCCTGGAGGCGGGCCCACCCCACACCCTGACTGCCACACACCATCTTTCTTCCTGTGTAGGGCCTGCTTTTGGCCTGGGCTCCTTTCCACCCTGGATGCCCAGGTGTTTTGTCTCTACCTCTGGATCCTGGACCCAGTTTCCAAGCTGTCAGCATCCTTGGTCCCTCCCCCCCCCACCCCCCCACCCCCCCAGGGCTCTTGACTCGGGTTTGTAAGCCACTGCTGATCCTATGGGGTCTCCTCTGCCCTTGGCCTGTGCAGGCTGTGCAGGCCTGTGCAGGCCTGTGCAGGCTGCCTCCGGGCTAGGGGCTGTACGCTGGCATGCCTCTCAGAGAGAGACTGGCAGCATCTTCTCCTGGTCATCCCCTGTCACAAAGCCTCCACGGCGCTCCCGACATGTTCTCCCCATCCCTTGGCCTGCTCAGGGCTCCTCCGGGGGGGGTGGGGGTGGCACATGGCCAGGTCATGGGTGGTACCCACAGTCCATCTGGTGTCAGCAGAGCCAGGGCCCAGGCTTGACAATCTACGGCTACCCCATCCATCCCATGACCAGATGGGGGCCCCAGTAACCCAGTCCCAGGCCAAAGGCAGATGCATCTCTTACCCATGGGAACCTCTCCTGCTGCCACACCCCTTAGTTAGGGTCATGGGGTCCGGGTCCCCAGAGCCCTCTGTACTTCCCCATCTGGTTGTCATCTTACCTTGCATGGTATTGGGTGCTTTGTATGGGGGAGCCACTGCTCTTGGCAGTTTGTTCGCATTGTCTCATCTAAGCCTGCAGGACCCCCTTCCCCCCACCTCGGGCAGATACTATTATGAGCCATGGATGACAATCCCTGTTTCACAGATGAGCATGCCTCCCTTACTAACTGTTAGCTCTTTAGCGACAGCGAATACAGCGCTCTTGCTGTACATCCTATGCCCCCAGAACAGCTAGCATGGTGCACAGCACACAGCCGCACACAATAGATAGTCTTTGCATGTGTTATTGTGTGGCTGAGGAGGAAAGCCCCATCACCCCACTCCGAGATCGGGCTGGCAGGGCTCTGCAGGAGAGAGGAGGAGATCAGGGTGGCAAGGAGTTCTGATCTTTCAGGTGGGTTGGCATAGACATGAAGTGGGATTCCTACAATAGGGAAGCTACCCAGGCTGACCTGGCTCAGCAGGTAGGGGTGTAGGGCACCCCTCATTTATAGCACCTTGGTCTTGGCCCAATCCTTCAGCCCCCAAAATAAGCAGCATAGTATGACTTGGGAGCTATCCCAACTGAGGGCAGACACCCCAATTTAGGGCGGAAGGGTTAAAAGGCACCAGGATGAGCTACTTTGGAGAAAAGGAAACTGGAGGACAGATTATATGACCTGCTGACTTTATGAAGCCCCTGTCATGCAGCCTGTGCCCACCCACCAGTGGATCTGCCACCTTCATCTGCACAACAACCTGGTGAGTTAGGTACTGTCCTGCCCAGTGGGAGAAACTGGGCTCACAGATTTTAGGCCATTGACCCAAAGTCATGTGCTAACCAGAGCTAACTAGCAGGCTCTCTGGCCTCTCCTTCCTAGAATCACCTGGGGAGCTTTTCAAGTCACCCTACCTGTACCCCTCACCCAATTCTGTTGCAGTCTAAGGAGGGGCCTGCGACAAGCATTTTTAAGCTCTTCACATGAGGCCACATGCAGCCGCAGGGTGCACTGAGAGGTTACCACGTGGGCGTGATGAACAGCTGCAGTGCGCCCGCTGAAGGGGCTTGGGCTGCACCGTGAGGGACTTAGGTGGGCCCTCCGGAGGAGTGGCTTCTCCTTGGAGAAGTAGAGCAGTGTCCCTGATGGAAGCCCAAGGGAAGGCTTTCCTTGGCCTAGTCTTCAGAGAGTGTGGGGCCCCTCACTGGGACCATGACAGAAGTGGAGGGCCTGGAGCTTGCCTACACTAAGAGCTTCGGCCTGGAGCCGCTCACGATGGCTGTGCTGTCCCTCCCTGCCCACAGTCCTGCGACACTTAGTGACGGCCCTGCGAAGAGGCATCGGCGCTTGCTCCGGGTGCGGGGGGGTGGGGGGGTGGGGTGGACGGGGCTCCTCTTTCTCCCCATTTCCCAGGCTCCTGAAAAAGGAGCCGTGCGGCTAACTAGGCCCTGAGGTGAAATCCTGGCACCTGGAGTGACACAAGGAAGCCATGAAAACAGGGAAGTGTCCTGGCTGCCAGTCCTCTGTGCTGTGTCCCTGCGAACGCCAGACAGTACCCTCTGTGCGCTGGATCAGGGAGCGCAATGCGACCGGCTCCGGGAGTTTTAAGAGCAGTGGGTCATTTACTTCTTCTCTTTTTATTTTTTTTGTAAGATTTATTTTTACTGTTTTTGACAGAGAGACAGAGAGAAGGGGGAGGGCCCAGAGCAGTCTCCGTAGTTGTATGTCATCAGTTTACAGAGTTTCATTCCACATGTGGGCGGGGGCCGAGCAGGGCGGAAACCGGACAGGGGACCTCCCACATGAAAGGCATACCCTGGGCGGGAGCTGAACCAGGAGCCACCCCCACGGGAAGCTTGCCCAGGTGGGGACTGAACTGCTGTGGGAAGCACACTCCAGTTCAACATATGGGTCCGTACGGGCCAGGACTGGGACTTGATCCTCGGACCCTGGGGCTGCAAAACAAGTGCTCAACCTGCTGAGCCATCCTGGCTTCCCTATTTACTTCTCAAAACCTGGGAGAAAGCTGGGTCGGTGTGTCATGGGACTACGGGTACCTGGGAGGAGCCCAGATGGCAACAGGACTTCATTCAGCTCCTGTCCTAGCAGTGCCCTCACCTGCTGGTTGGCCTGGGGCTGGGCTCTGTGGTCCCTGGACCTCTGTGCCCACCGACCCTCTGGCAGCATTTACAGAGCACTCCAGATATCTCTGGGAGAGAAGTCCTGATGTCTCCTGTGTAGTCCTACATGGTAGCTTGTATGCAGAGACTGCTGAATCCTGATTGCGTTCGCTGCCTTTACCGTGTGCCAGCCACTGTGCTAAAGGCTCTGACTTGTCCACTAACTCCACAGTGTTCATTAAACAGCCTCCTATGTGCCAGAGGCTCTATGTTCATGGCCGCTTCTGGTCCTTCCTAAGCCCTAAGGGATAGGTATTATTGTACCCATTTTACAGAGCAGGAAACCATGACTCAAAAAATGTAGGTAGATTTGTTCCCAGGCACAAAGCATTAATAACAACTGGGATTCTCACCATGGCATCTGCACCCATGATTCTCATGCTGTGTCAGTGCTTTCAAATGTTTGCAGACTTCTTTTGACCACAATGCACATTTCATCATGTCCATAATGGAAGCAGTTTCACGAGGCAGCATCTACACTTAAAAAAGACATTTCTGACTGTAGTTTTCAAGGAGGGGCATACGATCGATCACCTGTGCTGATCTCATAAACCACCCAGGCCAAGGACGGAGAATCTGCCTTTGTATTTTAAACCTGTGTAGGTCCTGGGTGGCTGTGGGGAGCAGCGGAGCAGAAGTGGGGCCCGAGGCTGTGAGCCAGGGGAGGAAGGGAGGACATTGGAGACTGCGAACTTGGAGGACGGTCTCTAGAAGTTTGGCTTTAAACCCCATTCTGGAGGAAAGAGGCAGGAGCAATGGGAAGTGTGTTCAAGAAGGGTGACAATTTTCTGGTTTGCTTTTGTTGTTAATACGGGCGATATCGCAGCCGGTTTGTGTGCTCGCGTGACTGGTCCAGGAGCGAGGGAGAAGCAGGAGGCCACACAGCTGAGTGAGGTCTGAGCACACAGAGTCCATGGGCTCAGGTGCACAGTGGAGGGGGGCCCAGAAAAGCGTGCAGACAGTTCCTGTTTAGAAATAGGAGAGAAGGCAGCCCAAGCTAAAATATACAGTTCTGGTGTTGACATGTCAAGGGGCCTTTATATCCTTTAGTGGGTTACAATCTGTAATTTGAAAAACCCTGCTCCACTTGTTTGCCTCTAACCTCACACAGCCAGCCATGAGGATGCGTTTCGCCCTCATTCTACAGAGCAGGAAAGTGGAGGCAGTAACTGTGGTGCCACAGGGCTACCGAGACAAGACTGGGATCTAAAGCGACGTCACATTTTCTGGGGCATTTGACAAATTCCCAGATTCTCAGCCCCTGCCCTGCTGGCTCCTTCTACCAGGGTGGAGCTGGGCGCTGTTGCCAGGTGCTCCCGTAGCTGGCAGGGGGGCAGGTATCTGGGAGCTCCTTGCTCCATGCCACATGCTGTTCCTAGAGATGTGTGCACATTCTCCATACGGATGGATCACGACTCTCCTAGTGGAACTCGTCTCTCTCCAGATCAAAGAGCTGCATAGACTTCATTTGGCAATTCACTATTTAAAAGCAGAATTTCAAAGAATGGTCATGCGTGCATGAGACACCCCTCCCCCCATCCCATGAAACCATATTAAGGGAGAATTTTTTTTTTTTTTAATGCTTATAAGTTTAGCTTTCTAGATTTATTTACTTATTTATTTATATTGTTTTTGAGAGAGAGAGAGAGAACTGAACTGGGGGAACTCCCCAGTTCAACACATGGGTCCACACGGGCCGGGGCCGGGAGTAGATCCTCGGTCCCGGAGCTGCAAAGCGAGCGCTAAGGGAGAATTTTGCCTGAGCCCTGTTGTCCCGGGAAAAGGAGGTGGTGGCTGAGTCTAGGGTCCAGGCAGCATGGAATGGGGCTCCAGGCTTCCCAAGCAGGGTGTGGGTTAGTGGCCACCAGGCAAGGGCACAGGTCGCTCCCTCAGCCGCCCGGTGGCTTGGGCTAGTGCAGATGGCTGCTCTAAATCATTTTTTAAAAATTAGAACTAAAAGTGAGTCATTTTTTTTTATTCCCTTGTTCACCCTCTGATTCTAAATGCAGACCCAGGCAGCATGCCATTCCTAATAAATACACCTGTGATGGCCTTTTCTTCTGTTTTAGCTCTAGCCGCCTCCTGCAGAGAGAGAAAAAGCCCCACTTGAAACGCTGTCAGTCATGCCTTCAGCAGCCTCAGACTTCTTGAATTCTCTTTTTATTTTCTCCCCGTGTGCTCACGGCCTGGTCTCTCCACCCGCGCCTTGCTCCCCAGTCCTCCTGGGCTATCGATCGCTCCCCCTCTGCCTTCGATTTTATTTCCTCCCGCACTCGTCCTCAGAATCCAGAGGCGATTTCCTCGACAAATTAGAACATGGCCTGAGCCTTAAGTGCTCCAGTGTCTCCTTAAAGTGATTGATCATCGCGGGCACCCAGAGAGCAGAGCCAAATTGGAGCCTGAGCCTGGCGCCTTTGTCACGGGCATCCTTGTCGGGGGGTGGTTTGGGGAGAGAGGGGCCCTTGCTGGCATCTAGGGCTTGCTCTTGTACATGTGTACTTGTGTTGTGTGTGCATGTGTGTGCACACACTGGCAGGCACCCAAGGCCTGTAGCAGCCGATGTGGTTTCATGGGTCTTGGCCACGTGGACCTCTGAGGAGAAACAGCCTCCCCACAGGGGAGGCAGCATGTTGGATGAAGACGTGTCAGCTTGGGCTACTGAGGACCCCTCTTCTTGGTGGTCCTCCTGGGTTTCCTTCTGCAGAGAGCAGCTAGAGCACACCCAGACCACCTCGTCTCTACCCACATGCCTGTCCCCCCCTCCGCTCCCCCTCCCCACCCTGGACGTGATGCCCCTCTGGGGATTGCAGAATCTGCCCACCAGGGGGGCGCCGCTCAGGTAGGTGGGGGGTTTCTTGGAAGCCTCTTCCTCCTCGCGCTGGCCACATGGTCAGGCTGCAGAGCAGGAAGGACAGGCTGGCCTGAGCGTCACCAGGGGTCGAGCCCCCATCGGCTCTCACCCCTCAGAAGTCGGGATGCCTTGCTCGTGCGTGTATGAGGCTCCCCGGCACTCTGCTTCTGAACCTCTTCTCTGCCTATTAGGGTTCCAGCCTGAGAATGCGTAGGGAGAATAAAAAGGATGAAAATTAGAGGCCAATGTGGCCCTTGTTAGGGAGCCTGGCAAAGGTCCGACAGGGGTGAAGGGTGGACAGAAGGGACGTTTCCGTTTTCCATGCTCACCCTTCGTGGTAGAAAGATCTGGGGTTTGGGAGAGCCGGGCTCTGTGTCTGAGTCAGCTGCTAATGTGCTGGGAGACTCGGGCTCTGTCTCCTTATTGAAGAAACGAGATCAAGGCGGCACATTTTCCTCTGCTGAGGGGCTGGAGGATAAATATTTTAGGCTTGTGGGTCACGTGATCTGCAGCTGCTCAACGCTGCCTTCTAGATTGGGAGTCACTACAAATAATCAAGCTGTAAACAAGCGGGAGGGACGGTTCCAGTATTTACAGAAAACAGGTACAGATTTGGCCCCAGGGGCAGAGGAGGCTGACCCCTGAACCAGAGGCTCCCTTGCGGTCCTTTGCCTCGTGTTCTGAGATCTGTGACAGCGGGACTTGCCCTGCTTAATTTCTCTTCCTGACACTTATCACTGTCTGACATATCACCATTTGTGTGATTATGCATTTGCTGACTGTCTCCTTGACCAGACCGCCAGTTCCATGAAAGTGGGAACTTGCACTAGGTTCTCTGTGCCTAGAATATCGATTGAGCTCAAGAAATACGCGGGGAATGATGAGTCACTCTATACGTGTTTGTGGAGGGTGCCGGGCTGGTGGGGAGAGACGGAACAGGACGGAGACCCTCCCCCAGGATTGTACGCATGGCCCCACATTCAGGGTGTGGATTGTCACTGTGGGCTGTGATTTTACCTGGCCTGCTCTCACTACCCTGGAGCAGACACCCTGCCCTGCCCAGCAACAGCACACCCTACTGACTCCAAGTTGGTTAAGCCTGGAACTTCGGGGTTACCTTCTCTTTTCCCCCATCCTTCTGCCCCACATTCAGGCCATCAGGAAGTCCTATCAGTTCTGCCTCTGAGATGGCTCAGGTCTCTCCAACTCTCCCCTCCATGGTCGTCGCCCCGACCTCAGCCTCGCTGGCTCCCAGGGCAGCCCCTCCAATCAGGTTTCCATGGAGGCTGCAGGGGTGATCCCTTTAAGACAGAAAGTAGAGAGGCCGTCCACTGCTCCAGGTAAGGGTGCAAGCTCTGGGGACAGAGGGCTGGGTTTGAGCTGTGTGACTTTGGGCAAGTACCTGACCTCTCTGAGCCTCAGTTTCCTCACCTGTAAACATGAATCATAAAGGGGTGCTATGAGCGTTGAGGGAGTGAATACATGAAAACCACTCAGAACAGCAGAGTATAAGGAGGGTTTAATGAACATGGGCTGGTACCAAGCTCTTTTGGATCCTGCAGTGGCTTCCACCCCAGCTTGGATGCCCCAGCCCAGCCTATGCCTCCAGCCTGGTTCCCCACTTTCTCTTGCACTCTGTATTCCAGGATCGCCCTGGTTTTCCAGTTTCTTGAATATACCACGCTCATTTCTGCCTCAAGGCCAACCGTATGCTGTTTCCTCTGTCCAGAAAGCTTTCCCCTCACTTCTCTCAGAGCTTATCCTTGGCTCTCTGTGCAGACGTCACCTCCTTCAAGAGGTTGACTCCCTACCCTCGCCGACATCGGGTCCTCCACTAGGCTCGATGTTCGCCCTGGGCTTGTCGTGTTATTACATTTATTATAACTTGCAGTCTTTTCTTCCCTAACTCACTGTTCACTCATATTTTTTCCTTCATCACTAGGCATCCTCAGCCTCTAGCACACACTGGGCAAGTGTAAGGGGCTCAGCCGTTACTTCCTGAGTAGTGAGTGAGCACTATTCACGTGCCTTTAACGTGTCGTGAGTGAGTAAATAAGCAGATAGGTGCACAGTCACTGCCACTTACTTTCGACCATCTGTGCCATGCATGAACCGGTTGTTCAGAGGCCTCCGCAGCTCCCTGCACCTTCTGAAGCAGATGCCTCTCTTCAGCCCACTCCCTGAAACCATCCCTCCATCTCCCCTGCACCAGCCCCAGTCATTGCCCAAGCTGGAGCCCCCAAGGTGTCCTGAAAAAGGTCCAAAAGAGAGAGGACCGTGCACTGGGGAGCTCAGAGGGCCGGGAGCCAAGCCGCCTGGAGAAGCAGGCATAGCAGCTGGGCCCTGGGCGGCTGGAGGTGGGGACAGCCGGTCGTGGCTTGGAGGGGGCGGGGGGCAGGGGATGGCAGTCCAGGGAGGACCGTGAGTGAAGGCGTGGGGGGAGGTAGGAACCTGGGGGAGGGGCTGACACCCAGGGCCAGCAGAGGGTAGTCGTGGGTGGGGGATTGGGTGGGAACAGGAGCCATAGTCAGGTGGTGGGGACGTGGTCCCACAGGACTGACCTGTGTGAGGGAGAAGGGAAACCCGAGAAACTTGAAGAGCGGGCGCTGAAGGAAGGAGGGTTGACCACGGAGCCTTGGGAGGTGGTGCTCGGGGTTCTTCTCTTAAAGGCTTTTGATTTGGGAGTTTGGAGCTTGGGCTCAGCAGGCCACCCAGGCTGGGTGGTCGGCAGGCAGTGAAAATTGTTCCGGAGGCTGGGACTGGTATAGGCACGGGGGTCTTCAGAGCCAGGAGAGGTGGGCTTCCCAAGGCCGGACCACAGCACAGGCAGGGCTGTGGGAGGGAGGGAGCCAAGGGTGGGGCTCAAGGGGCCCTTCTGGTGGCAGAGACAGCAGCGGTGGCCTGCGCTGCTGAGGAGAGGTGCGTGCAGGGGTGTTTACGCAAAAGTGGGGTGCACTGGAGGGAAGGTGTGGTAGGCATGGCTCCCTGTGGCTGCCTAACAGGGCACCACAACCTGGGTGGGCCAGAACAGCAGGGATTTTATTCTCACACTTTGGAGACTAGAAGTCCAAACTCAGGGGTCCGCAGGACCATGCCCCACCCGCCAGAGATGCTGGGAAGAATCTTGCCCGCCCCTCCGGCTTCCCGGGCCTCCCAGCAATCCTTGGCATGCTTGGCTTTTGGCAGCACAGCGCCTGTCTCTGTCTCAGCGTTCACATGGCGCTGCCCCGTGTGTCTGGGTGCCCTGTCCTTATAAGGACACCAGCATTGGATTTAGGCCTCACCCTGAACCAGTGCAACCTCATCTTAACGGTAACTAAATAAATCTGCAAAGACCCTGTTTCCAAGTAAGTTTATATTCTGAGGTTCCAGGTTGACATGAATTTTGAGGGGACATGATTCAACCCATGATAGTTGGGGTGGCATGTGGTATCAGGAGTGTGGAGACTGAGACTGGGCCTCAGTTATGGGTGGGCTGCAAAGAGGACCATTTCCCGGAGCAGCCCAGGAGGGGTAAGTCCTTTAGCAGTGAGCACATGGACTGCTTTTTTAAAGATTTATTTTATTGTTTTTGACAGAGACAGAGAGAGACAGAGAGAAGGGGGAGGGCCCAGAGCAGTCTCCATAGCTGCGTGTCATCAGTCCTTCACTTAGCTTCATTCCACACAGGTCGGGGGGAGGAGGGGGGGGACTGCACAGGGCGGGAACTGGGCAGGGGCCTCCCACATGGCAAGCTCGCCCCAGCGAGAACCAAACTGGGTGCCACACCCCAGTTCAGCACATGGGTTCACATGGGCCAGGATTTGATCCTTGGACCCCGGGGTTGCAAAAAGAGCGCTTAACTCGCTGAGCGCTTAACCTGCTGAGCCATCCCAGCTTCCCCGTGCTTTTTTAGGGAGTTTGGAGCGCAGGGAAGGAAGGACCTGGTGGCTGGGCACAGTGAAGTCAAAGAGGGAGTTCTGAGTGTCTTAGCTGGAAGAGAAGGAAGCACCAGCAGTGTAGGAGATAGAGAAAATGCAGGCAGGAAGGGGAGGCTTTATGGTGCCCCTCAAAGAAGGCGGCTCAGGCTGTTGGAAGAGCATCATCCTGCCCAGAGGAGAGAAGTTGTGCCCCAGAACCTGTACACAGAAAGGAGAGGATGCGGGGAGGCTCATTTCAGAAAACCTCAGGAACTCCGCTTATCCTCTGATGGGGATTCCAAAGGAGATGTGAGAAAGGAATGCGGCTGGGGAGGGCGCCAAGCTATTAAAGAGCAAGATTTATAGTGGCCCCGCAGAGCCTGGACTGGCGTTAACCTGCCCGGCATCAGAGGGCTGAGGGGGCCCCGTCCGTACAGTGGTTGGGTCTGTCTGGTCAGCATCTTTTCAGGGCTTACCTGTCTGGTTCTGCCCCCAGCTGTGGGCCCCTGGCCACCCCAGCACACCCCAGTTTATCGGATTCCTGTTTCCCTCACCTGTCTGGCCCCGGAACAGGCCCTGCCCTTCCCACCCTGCCCAGCCAGCCCTCTCCACACAGCCATGCCCTGGGCCACACACCGTCAGCTTCCCTGGGCCAGTGCCCCAAACATGAGGCCTTGGAACCTGCAGATGGGACCTGCTGCACCTTCTGTGCGGGCACCTGCCCTCCGCTCACTTCTCAGCCTGCCCAGGAATGACTTTGGCCCATGCCAGGGTGAGGCGGCCTCCCCTGCAACATCACATCCCAGGCCGCAGACCTTGGCCCTCCAAGAGCAGCAAGTTTGCATCGGCCAACTATTACTGGCGCCAGCCTGCTCGCTGCTGCTAATTTCATGCCCCTGTGATCCAGGTAACGCTTTGCTGCCTCGAGCTGCCACCCCCAGGCCTGAATCGCTTTTTCTCCGGCCCTGCAGGAGCCCGGCCGCTGCTGCTGCCTCGCTCCTGACGTGGGGGCTGCACAGAGCTGCCTCGTGGAAGCCGCCGGGTGCCTGGGCACCGAGTTAGTCCGCCACAGCTCATGACTAATTTGCTGCACTTATTTCCAAGTACCCAAATGGCATTCAGGGGAGAGGAGGCTTAACCAGGGCCTGCCAGAGATAAACGGGCTCATTTCGGGGCCTCCCTGCCCAAAGAAACCTCTTTACCTGGACTCTGAGCCCAGAATTAAATTTCTTCCAGAAGAGATGCTTAGCATGGAGTCTCTCCGCGTGGTGGAGGAGAGGAAATGCTCCCCATAAAATGGGCCTCGCATCTGGCGAGCTGGCTCCGGTGGGTTTTTAAATTGTTTGAAGAGCGCCTCTTCCCTCTCCTGGCATTCACACACTGGGCCCGCGTACAGCCGATGACAATGAGTTTCCTCATCTCCATCACAGGTGAATCCAGTGCCCCCTGCCCAGGCCACAAGCAGCCCTCCACTCCTGCCTGGCATCTGGGGCCCCCGGGACACAGACTGGGTTTTGAGCCGGGTGGGGGGCTTTGCCGGGTTCACACAGTCAGGAGAGGAGCCGGGAGCCTGGCTGGCACTTCCCAGCTATAATATCCTCTTTTACATGGTCTCTGCTCATCAGCGGACCGTGTCCATCCATTTCGGGTGGCTGACAGAGTGCGGGCTTGCCTCTTCATCTTTTTTTTTTTTTTCTTTTTAACACGACTCAGATCCACAGGCCTGTGGAAATGCTCAAGAATAGACAGAGGGGTTTAAGGAGAAGAGGGTGTTAACAGGCTGAGGGGAGAGAACTCCCTCATTTGCTGGCTTGGGCAGGTCCCCTGCACTTAAGGGCTGGGGCCAAGGCAGGTGCCCTCTGGATAGAACCTCAGACCTCAGGCCCTGCAGACTGGTCCCTGCTCAATGCTGGGAAGGCAGGTGGCTGGCAGTCCCGGCCACTGCGCATCCAGGTGACATGCTGCAATCCCAGTGACAGTGTGTGGGCTTCCACATCTGTGAGGCAGGCAGCTTCAGCTAGAGTGGTTTGTAGAGTGATGATTAATACCTCCCCACTCATCCCTGCCCTGCCCTGCATCAGAAGGTTCTGCCCCCAGCACCTGCTGAGTGTGCACCCCTGTGCAATCACCCGCCTCTGTGAGCCTCAGGCTTCTTCTCTGTCAAGTGGTAGCAGTCCCAGCTCTGCTTTCTCTTGCAGGCTGTGTTAAGAGCAAAGGCACTGGGGTCTGTGCGGCCAACTATAAGCGGTTTTGTGACAATGTAAGCTACCTGGTACTCTGTGGGGTATCCGTTTCCATACTTACGCGTGCCAAGGATGACCTCTGATGTCACTGCTGCCAGAAGCCAAGTGCCGAGCTCTCCTGAGCCCAATGCAGAGTACAGGGGAGACGGTGGAGTGCAGGGAGATGGGGGGAGACACTTTAGCCGTTTTCCTCTTTGTACCTCAGAGCCTTGCCTCCCCTCACACTGGGTTGGAGAGTTCAGAGTCGTGACTGATGGGACTACGGTCTCTCATTAGCACCCTGAGGGGGCAAGGTGGGGGCCCTGGCTCCTGTCCTGCCTCTGTGCCTCGTGTGTGTGGATTGAATGGACAGTTTTACCCAGCTCAGCCGATTCCTATCGATGCTGAGGAAAGCCTTGGTTTTGTCCAATAAACTTGGGTGGGAGTCCGAAGTGACAAGGCCCTCTCTGTGCCTTTGCACGTGCTGTCCCCTCCTCCTGGAATGCTGTTTCTGACAGCACCCCACTGCCCCGTCTGCCTGGCGTCTCCCTAGTTGTCTGGGGAGCTCCGTGGGAAGCCGCGGGCCCCCCGCCCCCTTGGCTCGTCTGTCCATGTCGTATCACACCAGACCCCATGCTCCCTGCGGGCAGCAGGCACCTTGACTTTTCTGTTTTATACACAAATACCAGCACAGTGCTGGGCACGCAGGGGCTTGCCACATCTTCAGTAAACGAAGGGTGGGTTAGAACAGGAGGGGGTGCTGCCCCGCCCCACCGGGCTCAGGGCCTCCCTGCTGGGGTGGGAGTGGGGCCCCCCTCCTCTCACAGTGCCCTGCCCGCCTTGCTGAATCGCACGTGGTCCTCCAGTTACGTAAAGCCTGAACGGACCCCCAGGGCTGCAGGTTTTCTCTGGGCTGTGTAAGTAGGGTGGCTGCAGCGCACAGCTCTGAGGGGCTCCGCTCATACTGAAGTCAGCAGGACTGGCGCCCCGGGGATGTACGGGCACAGCCTCTGCTGTCATACAAGGTGGCCCCGGGCCCTGGTGGTCTTCTCATTCCTGCTGGGTGGCAGGAGCTGGCCTTGGGCGCCTTGGTTTGCCTCTGGAGGTAGAGGTCATATTCAGCAACTGTATCGTTGGGATCCTGGTGGGGTAAATAAGAACAGAGACTTTTGGGAATCAGGCCCACGTGGAGCAAACTGTGGCATGAATTACCCCCAAATGCTGTTATATAAACTGGCCCTGTGGGGTGGAGATGACAGATGGCTTTGGGCGGTACCATTGTCACTGTAATGGCAATGCGTTTGAACCGGTATCCAAATGCCTTGATGTTTCCTTGAGTAAAATGGGAGAAGGTTATCCCAACACTCTTGGAAGGAAGTGCGATGAACCCAGGAAGGAAATGCCAGCTGCAGGTCTGCAAAGTGAAGAATCCAGAATTGCATGGAGGACCTTCGCGGGGGGCTGTGTCTTACGAGGGAGGCGGAGGCTGCACCTCTGTGCTCTCCCGGGAGGCTAGTCCTGGGGAAGTAGGAGCGCAGGGACAGGGAAGTAAGGCGGGCTTGGGACAGCAGGGACACCGGCTGTCCACAGCTCTGCCACCCAACACAGCTGGTTGCTCAGGCGCAAGGGCTATCCCCAAAGATGCCACGCATGGAGCCACTACATTCCCGAACAGTGTGTCCTCTCCTTTCCATCTCTTGCCTCTCATTGGTCAAAGCTTTGCACTCCACCCCCACCTACAGGCAGTGTCACCCAAGAGCAAGAGCCTCTGAGGGTGCCCAGCAGTGCACAGTCAAGGTGTCTCTCCTCTCTGGTGGCAGCAGTGCCAGTGGCTTTATGACCATGGGACCAATGAGGAAGGCAAGTGGCCTGAGGGGCAAGCGAGGTGAGCAGATCTCGGGTGGCATGTAAACTAAGTCCAGTCCCTTGAGATCAGTGTGTGGCACTTGCAAAAATGACCCTAATCTCAGCAAAGGATGTGATGAGACAAGGCTAAGGAGACTTATGTGGTCAGCAAGCATAATCTTTGCTCCCCTCATGGGCCGACATATGGGCCTTCATGTCTGACAGGAGGTCGAATAAAAGATCATGATCAGTTGTCCCAGTTTTTGTTGAGGGACTGAATTTAAATTGCAACAGGAAGGCTGCAATACTCAGAAAAACCTGGGTTAGGAGGAACTCAGCTACCTGAAACCCTCCTTAATTAGCAATGCATTGCTGCTTAACAAACTACTACAGACTGAGTGGCTTGAAAGAGCACATTTATGATCTCACCATCTCTGCAGGCCAGGCATCTGGGCACAGCGTGGCTGGGTCTTTGGCTCAGGGTCTCACATGGCTGCCATCAAGGGGCTGGCCAAGGCTGGGGTCTCACTGGAGGCTCCCCTGGAGAAAAAGATTGCTTCCGGAATGACTTGGGTTGTTGGCAGAAGTCAATTCCTTGCAGTTGTAGGCTGGCTATTGGCCAGAAAATGCTTTCAGCAGCTAGACGTCACCTGCAGTCCTTGCCAGGCGGGGTTCTCTAGCATGGCCACTTGCCTTGTCCAAGCCATCAAAAGAGTCCAGCATGACAGGTGCTGCCTTCTCATGTAACATGATCCTGTATACATCATCAGGCATACCTGTCCCCTTGGCTGTATGCTATTGGTTGGAAGCACGTCATAAGTCCCACCCACACTCAGTAGAAGGGATCATATAGGGTGTGAACACAGGAGGCTAGGATCATGGGGCCACCTTGAGAGTCTGACCACCACACCTCATTTTGCTAGAACTCTATTTACAGGCAAAAGAAGCAAATAAATAAAAACCACCACATGTTTATATCAGGAATTAAGTTAAAAATAAAAAGCTCCATAGAATGTACTGAGTCAACAGTAGAAAGATGGTCCAGGGTCAAGTCCATTCTGCCCACCCACCCCACCCCCAGCACCATGCTCTTTGTAAAGCAGAGAAATGGGCTCAGTTCACAGAAAGAGTCATAGCCTCTCCCAGTTGTCAATATTTAGAAAGCTTCCAAAGTAAAAGAACAAATTTCTGTTTAAGTATCAACAAACCAGAACTTTCAATTACCTAGAAAACCTCCATTTCTAACATGCTCAGGGAGCCTGTCTGCTCAAAAAAAATGAAGACGGAGACCCTGCACCCTGTGTGGCAGGCCTGTGAGGACTTGCCGTGGAAGGAGCAGCCCCTGAATGAAGGGCGCCTGCCTGGGGGCTCACATTGGGGCAGCCTGGGCCCCCACCTGCAGCTGTCTGTTCCTTAGGGCCCTTTTCCAGGTTCCCACCTGGCGCCTGCCTGGCCTCACGTAGACCCAACAACTGTGTCAAGAAGTAATTGACTGAGTGCCTCGGACCAGTCCAGGCTCCACTGAGCCTATCGGGGCAGGAACAATGAGGTGACACCTCAAAGAAGGAAGGCTATTTCTAAGGCTCATGGTTGATGGACCACATGAGCTGTGATTATCATTTTAATTTGCACGGCCGCCATGACCTTACATTCAGGGTGCGGATTTCAGAGACCACAAAGCACTCTGCAGGCTGAAAAAGGGACCGTGGAACGGTTTGTGCTTCAGAGCAGAGGAGCCCATTGCGACATCTTTCTTTCTTTGCAATCAGATGCTCTCAGAAAGGAGAGATCTGACCCTCTATTTCAAGGTCTGACTCAGATCCCACCTCCTCTTGGATCTTTCCCCAAACCCACACTCATTCTCTTCTCAATTACTCAGCCTTCCTCGCCCCACCCCCGTACCTGGAACTCCCTGAGAACCCACTGCTTCTACCTCTCATTTGGAAAAAAAAATCAGAGAATTCTACCATCTCTTCCTGTGGTGTTTCAAGATGTTAAAAAACCTTCCCACTCGGTCTTACACCCCCAGCGGTACACTCCACTCTTAACAGGCAGGATGCACGCCTTACACTCTACAGTGATCCCTACGATTGCTGACGTTCTTTGCACATTGGCAAGTTTTTTTGCACACAGTGTTCTTTGAGCTTGGCACATTTGTAACTCCGACTATTTCCTCAGTTCAGTTCAGTTTCATAAGCTTTCCACAGTAGAATACTCACAGCCTCTTTTCTATTTCTTAGCATACACAATCTAATTCATACAAAGTCCTTGGCATACTTAATACACATAACCCATTGTCACAGCTTAGCACACATTGTGACTGACCCGGGGCCCATCGTTTGACACACATTGATCAAAGCCAAAACCTGTCAGCCTGTTCAACGCTTTTTCCCCCTTAAAACAGATATATTGGGGGATAATGAGCACACAGTAAACCACCCTAATGAGTAGACAGTTCTCTAAGTTTGGAAAAACACATACATTCGTCACACAGCTGCTTTAGCTATAAATTCCAGCATGTTACGATGAGGAATGCTTCATCTTGTCTGTGGTCTCATGCGCTCTTTCTCTGTGATACCCCTGCCTGAGCTGCTTCCAGAAAAAATACCCTTTTTCCTCATCTTGGCCGGTCTGGGAGCCACTTCCCCAAATGGCAGCTCTATTGAGGGAGCCAATCCAGAGTCGGAACAAAGTTCCCCTGCAGGGATCACGGGCCTGGTGAGTCCTCAGAGGCCTCACTAGGTTGCAAGAATGTGAAAATGCAGTTAGGTTGCAACAAACCCAGTTTGAATCTGAAATGTATGGGCTGAGAAGGCTGAGAGGGCAAAATTTCCCTTGAGTCCTGTCCTCGCAGGTCGAACAGGTGGGAACATGGACTGCAGACCATGGGGGCCTGTCTTAGGACAAGAGCAAAGTCTTTTGCTCCCTTGTGTCCATAGCAGTGGGCACAGCTTGTCTTGGTGTCTGTAGAGTGACCAAGGTCTTAAGTCGGAGATGGGGCGGGACCAAGCCATCTTGGAGTGGACTTACCCGTCACTGCTAGGTATCTGAACACAGTGGGGCCCTCCCCTCCATCCTGAGTGACCTCAGTGGCCTCCTCACTTATGTGCTTACAGAACTACTTTGAGAGCTACCTTTCCATCGCCTCCACCGTGCCCTCCGTGGTGTGCCTCGTGGCGAACTTCCTGCTTGTCAACAGGTAGGCCACTTTCCTTCCTGTCTCAGGCCTGGCCTTCACCTCAGCCTCCCCTACTCTCTTTTGGTTCCCGGCTGCTGCTTCTCAGCCTGCTTAATGGCAGCCACCAACGTAAGAGGCAGGTGGCTCAGATCCTCCATGAAGATTGAGAACTCAGACCAATTACTCGGAGGCTGGACTTTCACTTTCCAGCCACACGCTGTGACATTATATCTGCAGCTAGCAAGAGGCCCGTGGGGAAGTGGGTCTTCTTCCCTTTTCCTCTGAGGCCTTGCAGTCCAGGGACAACACGTGCGTGGTGTGCGTGTTGAGGGGGGAGGGGGCCGGAAGCAAAGCTTGTGCAAGCTGGTCTTCCAGACACTTCTGAGAGCAGTCAGCAATGACAGCATCCCTCGAGTCCTGCTCTGTCTCTGCCTAATGGGTCGCAGTGCTAAGCTGGTAACACCAGCGTGTATATTGACCACGACCATGCACAAAGGGGTCGGTGGGGAACTTCTAACACGGTTAGTGAAGGGCTGGGAGGGAGCCTCCATGGATGCACCAGGGGAGAGGGAATGATTTAGGAGACAGCCAGGCAAACTAGCATGGCCCTTAGACTCTACTGGGTGGCTGCTTGTCCATTCTGTGTTTTGGTTGGCAAGGGCAAGAGCACTAGCTACTTTGCCTGCATTTCCCCTAAGCTACCACTAGGTGATAACAGTGGCTGCTTTATTATTCAGAAACCTTGGCTTCTCTTGGGCACAGCCTACCCAAACCTTCGATCTATGATGGCAAATCTCTTTTAGCTGACTCTGCTCAATTTGTAGTAACTGCCTGGATTTCTGGTTGAACAAAATTCTTTTTTTTTTTTTAATTCTTTTTTTATTATTAATTGTTAAATGTATTTGGGTGACATTAGTTGGTAAAAATTACATAGGTTCCAGGTGTACACTCCTGCATTACATCATCTATGTATCACATCATGTGCTCACCACCGAGTCGGTGCTCTTCCATGAACAGGACTCTAAGGCAGGTGTGGCCTCAGGGAGTGTGCTGTGATCGATTGGTGATGTCTGCTCTGACTACACTGAGAGAGAGGGCAGCACATGTGCCTCTGTGTGCTAAGGCTGCACAGACCACTCTTTCCAAACATACCATGTGATGTGGCTATTCCAATGATCTGTTGTTGCACGAAAATGATCTCTAAGCATAGTGGCTTAGGGAAACCACAGTAATTAGTATCTCTCATGCTGCTGGGAGTCAGCAGGTCAGTTAGCAGCTCTGGCTTGGTGTCCTTGCAGGCGCAGACATCTGGGGCCTGAAGTGCCGGGATCCTCGGCATCCCTCTCCCTCTCTCTGCCCCCACCCCATGGTCTCTCATATGTTGGCCTGAGGTGGTAGGACTTTCCATGTCGGGGCTGATGAGCAGGACACAAGGCAGAAGCCTCATCTCTGCACTCACGTAGTAGTGTCAGTTCTGCTGTATTTGACGGGTCGTGGCAATCAAAAGCCTACTCAGCTTCGAAGGGACCTAGACCCCACTTCTCAATGGAAAGAATGTTGAAGAACTCGCACTCATCTTAAAACCAAAGCGCAGGCTGGGCAAGTGTGAAGGAGAATGGTGCTCAATGGCCTGAGGGCCCTTACACGCCTTCCCCTGGCACGTGGGGCTACATTCAGAGTCCTGGTGGAGGCGTGGGAGGTGGAGGGCGGGGTACAGCCTCCAGAGACCCCAGTCCTGGAGGAGGAGGAATGGAGGCAGGAGCAGAGCCAGGTACTCCATGAGCACTGTCAGCCCCTGGAGGTCCGAGCTGGCTTCCTAGCTGTGACTCGAAAGAAAGAGAAGGGGATGGAAGAGGAGAAAGACATGACAGAGCCATGTGGGGAGTCCCTGAGCCCCCCACTGCCCTCTCAGGCCTCTCCCATGATCCTCGCTGTCCGCTGGCCATGGGGATGGGGATGCGCGGGCTCACATTAATGAGCCCCTGCCCCTTCTAGACCTGGAGTCACTATTGAGGGGGTGAGTCCTGGTGCTCCCCTAGTGTCACTTAGGATGCACTGTAACCCGGGACGGAGGCTGCAACATGACCCATCCCAAGTGGAGGTCAGGAGAGGTGCCCCAGACCTCAGGGTGGTAAGGGGTGGCCTGAGCTGGCATGTTACCTGGCACTGCCTCCTCTGTGGTCATAAGGGTCAGCAGGCTGGGAGCCAGCAGGGACTGGGGTCAGCAGTGGCAGGGCAGGGGGACCTGGGGGAGTCTTCTCAGAAGAGGAATCAGCACTTCTGAGCACTCCTGTTCCCTGAGAGGCAGTCTCTCCTTTACTCCCTGCAACAGCCCAGAGCAGGAAACACCACTTCAACAGGTTCACAGAGGTCACGTGGCCCAGAATAGGGGCGACTCTTCTCCCCCACATCTGTGCTCGGGCCCCCTGCCTCCTGGTTCCTCAGCTTTGCCGGCCTGTCCCTGTAGCCTGAGCCCTGCCTCAGACCCTTCACTAATCCCATCTCTGCCCTGGCTCCAGGCTGCTGGTTAGGAAGGTCTGGGTGTGTGCAGTGGACCCTGGGCCACCCAGGCAGCTCCTGTTCCCCCGCCCCCCACGTTGGGTGGGGAGCTGGCTCTGAGGGCAGAGCACTACAGAGCACCCTCCAGAGGGGTCCAGCCGGCCCGGGCCTGTTCTTTCCCAGCTCCAGGAGAGGGTTGAGGGCAATGTGGGAAGTGCTCCCAGGCCTTCATGGGAAGACAGTTTGGGGCTAAGCTGTTTTTACTTAATGTGCGAGATTGAAATGTCGCTTTTTCTTGCCTCCTGGAGAATCCTGGCTGTCTCTGACTGGCTCATCCATAATCGCTAAGTGTTTTATTATGTTAAATCCGAAGCATCATAAATACTTATGAGGAGGATTTACATTTGGGAGACTTATGAAGAAATCAGTCCCCTGGGGTCCTGAGCCGTCACCAGTAGGGAGGGTGGGGGAGCTGGCAGCCTGGGTACAGCTGGCACCCGACTCCAAGAAGCTCACATGGGCGTGACCTGCCCCAGCATCCTGGGACTGGAGTACCCTGGCCTCCCCCTGTCCCAGAGCAGAACCACTGACATCTGGACAACACCTGTCTGGACTTTCCTTAAAATCCCAAAAGTGTCACCATCCCCTGGGCCAGTTTCCGTGCCTGGGGGTGGGAGAAGCAGAGAGCGAAGCCAGTGTGTTCCCCTCAGTGCACGTGGGCGCGCTTGCATGGGCGCATCTCATAAAGCTTTATGAGCCTTGAAAATAGCCCCAGGCGAGAACCCCCAGGCCTGAGGCCCGGATGAGGCTCTCGGAGGAGGCTGAGCTATGCAGCCCATAATTAGCTGGTGAGGAGGAGGCCTGTGCAGTGGCCTCATGCAGGCAGAGCTGGGAACTGTGAGGCTTTTGTAAGGCACGTGGCTTTTACCTTCTTGTCCCCCTTCTCTGCCCTTGTCTCCAGCTCTGGGGACTGGGTACGACGTCCCCCAGCTCTTTCCGAAGCATCCTTCCTGTTTAAGCAGCTCATTACCTTGTGGTGATGGGAGAGGTCCTGCTAGCAGCATCCCTGGGTGGACGTTTTGTGCCGTGTCTGAGGAGGTGGTTAGAGGCAGAGGCCATTCCCAAGCCTGGCTTGAAATGCTGCCACTCCTCGCAGGAAGCCCCATGGGTGGTTGCTCTGTTCAAACACTGGACAAAGCCAGCAGGAGCTTCATCCGGAATGTGTGACCTCTCCCCGTGGAGCAAGTAGCAGCCTCGACAGTCACAGCCAAGAGGGACCTTCTCTCCACCTTTTGGTCCCAGGGAGCACTGACCAGGCTTGCGTGCTAATCCCGAATCAGTCCAGTGGCTGGCGGCACAGATACTCTGATCACCGAGGACTGCATCATGTGCCCATCATTTACGGCTGCCCAGACGCCTGCCATGGTGACTTGGCATGGAAGGAGGAGTGGTCTTGTGGGGAGGGATGCTGGCAGATGAAGGCTGCACGCCCACTCCATGCCCCAGCCTGGCGATCAAGTCCTGGCACTTATGGGGGGGACAGGGCCGTCCAGGATGGGGCTCCATGTCTGTCCAACCTCCTCTGCTCCCAGCCTCACCTGCAGCCAGAGTCATTTCAGTGCCCCGAAAGCTCTCATATCCAGACACACCCTACACTCCAGCTTACGGTAGGTATCATGTCCAAAGTGCTTTGTGCCCCTCTGATGTTCCCAGCCACATGCTCTGTGGCCCTCTTGATGACACACTTTGCACACCAGAACAGAATGCCTCTCCCTTGTGTGTCCTGTGTCCTGGGCATCCAGAACAGTGTTTGACGCACAGCAGTTGCCCAGTACATGTGTGTAGAATGAACACACCAGGGAACGGGCATGTTAGCGGAGCCATGGGTTGGGGCTCAGACCTGGGTTCTCGTCCCAGCTCCCCATGGACTCACACCGTGACCTTGAATCCCCCTTCACTTCCTCAGACTTCCTCCTCCTTACAAAGCATAGGCAGCACCTGTTCCCTTCAGCCACATCGGAAGGAAACTCAGATTAGCCCGGGGCCACAAAAGCACTTTGAAAGAATTCCTTTCTTGCTTTTCATACTTACTCATCATTTCACACCTATATATGTACATACATAATTTTTTTTTCTATCTTTCAAATCTTTCATTTTTTATCCCTCCCAAAATTGTGTATAACGAATCTGGCTTTTCTCCCCGCCCCCACCCACTGGTTAGCAAGAAAATTCACTTCAGGTCCAATCTGGTTTCAAGCTTAATCTAATCTGATTATTTAAACAGCCTCTTTAGATGCTGTTCTCTCTCCCTGAAATAAAAATGTGCAGGTTCTCAGAGAGCTAGCCTTCCCTGCTTCGCCCTGCAGGGCAGTGTCTGGGCAGGTTGGGGGCTGGGAGGAGTGTATAGGGCTTACGTGCAGGGCTGGGAGGTGGCACTGGTCCGGGGCCACACTAGCTTGGCATCAGCTGCTGCCCATGACAACAGAGACCATCACTGGAGAATCCTGCCCTGACCCCTTGTTGTGGACCGCCTGTTTTGCCTTCATCCCCTGAGAACACAGGCTGCAGCCAGACCTAGGGTCACAGCCAAGTGACCTTGAGCAAGCCCCTGAGCATCTCTGACCTCAGTTTCCTTATCTGTACAATTGGGTTGGATAAGCATACCTATCTATAGAGCTGGTGTGTGAACTCAACAAGTTGGCACACAGAAAACGCTCAGAGAGCACCTGGCACAAATTAAGTACTTTTAGCTAGGGTGATGGTGATGCTGATGTTTTTCTTCTGTTCTCCTTTCTTCCCACCACTGCTAAGTATTGGGGAAGGAAGCCCAGTGTGTGGTCACTCTGTTCAGACACTGGAAAAAGCCAGCAGGAGCTCATCCTTGTGGCAGGGGGAGCAGGGGGCTTGCCTCCACGGCCCTCGTGTTCTGTCCTTGAACCTCACAGCAAGGCAAAAGCAAGCAATATGTGCTGAGCATTTGCCCTGAGCCAGGCTCTGCTCCCTGCCCTCCACACTCTCCCCTGCGGAGATCCTCACAGCCACTCCTTCAGGCCGATCCATTCTCCTCCCCTTATATAGACACACAGCAGGTGAGTCACTTATCCAAGGCCACACAGCTAGTGAGCCAGGAAGGGCAGGATTCAGACCCAGGCCTCTAGACTGCAGAGTGGACAGTCCATCCACTGAGATCATCGGCCGCTTCCCTTAAGAACATCCCCAACGCCAGCCCCGCTTGGAGCCCCAAGGGCGTCTGATCGCTTGTGACCTCCTTGCCCTAGAGTTCCGATTCACATCCGTGTGCTGGCCTCGCTGACAGTCATGCTGGTCATCTTCGTGGTGATGACTGTGCTGGTGAAGGTGGACACCTCGTCCTGGACCCGCGGCTTCTTTGCTGTCGCCATCACCTGCATGGCGATCCTCAGCGGCACCGCCACCATCTTCAATAGCAGTATCTTTGGCATGACTGGCTCCTTCCCCATGCGGAATTCCCAAGCACTGATATCAGGTAAGAGCAGGGCTCCAGGCAGCCCACCAGGTGGGTTCACCAGGGACGTGTGAAGGAGCCAGAGGTGAGCATGCGACTGCCCTTCCAGGAAAGGAAATACTTTTCGTGTGTTTCCATTATCTACTATTGTGTGACAAGCACCCCAGAACCTGGAGGCTTAGAGCAAGAGTGATCTGCACTTTGGGCAGGAGTGCACAGAGACAGCTCTCCTCTGCTCCACACGGCATGAGCCGAGACAGCGCCACTGTGGCCTGCGGGGTCCACGTTGCTGCGTGCCTGGCTGGCACGTTGGTGCTGGCCCAGGACTGGCAGTTCAGCCAGGGCTCCTCTCCACCCGGTCTCTCCCATGGCTGCTTGGGTTTCCCCGTGTCAGAGAGAAGTATTATTTCCTTTTATGACTTAGCCACTTAGGGTCCCTTCCACCTTAGCCATAAGCCCACCTGGATTCAAGAGAGGCCACCCACATGCCTCTGTGGGAAAGTATGAAAACCCTCCTGTGAGAAGAGCAGGTGGGAGGGAGGACATAGTGGCAGCTACCTTTGGAATACGCAGTCTGGGTGCCAACTGCATTTCCTGAGACAGCGTTCCTTTCTCTCCTTCCCTCCCTTTCCCTTCTCCTGTCCCCTTCTCTTCCTTTTTTCTTTCCCTTACCTTTTCCACTTTCTGTTTTCCTTCTTTCCTCCCTTCTGTCTTTTTTTTCCTTTCTGATTTTATAGAAGACCTGCTCTGTGCCAGGGATACAGAGAGGAATGAGACTCAGCCGGACAAAGCCCGCCATTCCCCTGAGCTTCGGCATTCTGCGGGGTGCTGCATGTGACTTGGGCTTACCCCTTTAGCTGAAATGTTGATGCCGGTCCTAAGCCCGTTGTCTAGCCCTTTGCAGTTCTGTTTTCTCCCCCAGATGTCCAACAAGCTGAAAGGGGGCTGGGTCAATAGGAATCTGTACTTCTCCCAGGAGACCAGCACCCATTAAAGCAAGACTGGGGGCTCAGCTGCCTGGCTCGTCACCTCCACACATCCCCATCATGTGCAGGCGTGCTGTGAGCATTTGCCCACTTGAGAAGATTTTCACACTCTATCTGCTGTGTGCCCATGAATGCACAATGCCAGGTAGGATGTGGCAGGGACAACATATACTCCAACAAGTCTATATCCCCTTCCCACTCCCATGCCAGGGCCAGACGGCATGAGCAGATCTGGATCTGTCCTCCGGAGCCTCAGTCCTTATCACAGCACTGGAGGCAGTTGCTGTCCACGGATCACAGTTCTGATGTGACCTCAAATCCGTCTGTCATTTTTAACAGAGGATTAGGCTCCTGGCCCTGTCCTGGGAAACCCTTGGGCCTAAAATAAAAATGTACCCATTGCTGAGTTGCCTGCATACAATCAACGTGCCCGAGCAGTACTTCAAGAAGGGTACGCCTAGGCTAAAGGAGGTGGCCACACATGCTGGATTTAGTCACTTCCATCATTCCGGCTTTAACGAGAAGCCATTGTCCCCTCGTCTCCATCCTGCTAGAGGCTGTATTTTTTAATGTAATGTCAACCTTGCGGGTTACTTCAGGGGCCAGTGACCGCATACACCTTTTCTGTTGCCAAGGGGCCCTTCAGTCATCTGGCCACCTGAACCTTCTAGGGAGGCAACTCTCCTGTGAACTTCTCAGGAAGTCCATTTTTTAATCCAGTAGTCACACTCCTGTATTAATTACCCTGGACCCTGGGCTGTGGCCATCCCTGTGTGAGGCCTCCCGTGGGCACCCGTCACCCTGGAGTGTCCAAGGCGTCCCACGCTCCCAGAGGCCCCCACCTCACCAGCCCCTGCTGGTTTGGGTCCAGAGGAGCCCATCTGTGAATTCTGCCTGCGTTGCATCTGAGGAACAATTGGGTCGTTGTGTACTGGTGTTTTTTTTTAAGCCTCTCATTTGCATGTATTTCCATAACTGATGAGATAAAAGCAGGGAGTCATGAAGGATGAGCTCCCGGAGGCCTGGTTTGTTGTTGACGATAATATTGTAAATTCTCTACAAGTTGAGAAGGGAGAGGAAAATCAATACACAGTGATGTTAGATCTCCTCCTCGGGGCAGCCGGGGAATAGCTTACTGAGTTTAACCCCAGTTCCTACAGACACCCAGGTAGGGATTACAGCTTCTCAGAAGTTGGGAGCCTCTTGGCAAAGAGTTTACCCTGTTGTTGCTGCTTTGATGTAGGATGACAGAAATAGCCAGGTACCTAATTAGGAATCTGAGAGGATTTATATGGCACTTCTCTGTGCCAGGCACTGTTCTGAGCACTTTACCTGTCATACTCCTTTTAATCTTCATAACAACCCTGAGAGGTGGTTATTATTAACATCCCCATTTTACAGACAGGGAAATGGAGGCACAGAGAGGTTCAGTGATTTGCTGAAGGTCACACAGCCAGAAGCGGTAGAGCCAGGATTGGATTCGTGTTCTGGTGCTTGAGTGTATTCTTAATCACTAGGCTAACTTCTGTTTCTTTGCCTTCCCCTCAAATTCCAGCCTCTGGCTAAGAGAGCTCTTATGGACAAGGGGGGGAATCATGGGTCAGGGCCACGGGCCATCTCTGCAGAGCTACAGAGATGCCGGGCAGTGTGGGTGAGGCAGTGAGGAGGGGTGTCACAGTGGACAAGGACTGGAACTGTCCCTCTGCCACTTTTGCTCTGTGCAACAACGGGCAGGAAAGTGGTGCCTGGTCAGAGCTGCCTGGCTAAATAATGACAGAGCACTTCATGCCCACGTGGAGCAGTGTGCTGTGTGCACTCAGCCACTTCTTCCTTTCTTAAGAATTGACATTCATTCAGCCAGTCAGTCCGACATGGTTCATGGATACTTTCTATAGTGATACTAATGGTTGTGTCTGTGTGTGCAGTACTTTTCCCATTCATTGTCCCACTTGACCCTAACTACGGTCTCAGGTGATGATCCAATGAGTGTTAGCCATTTTCCAGGCCAATAAATGGAGGCAGAGAGGAGTGCATGACCTGCTCAGACATATAGCACACGTGACTGCTGACTGCTGACTGCCAGCACCAGCTGACTGCCCGTGGTTGGAAGGGTTCAACAGAGAAGGAGGACACATCCCTTCTCCCAAAAGCAGGGAAGGGGACTGGCAAGTGTTGAAGATCTGCTGTGTGCACCAAACACCATCCCATTTTACAGATGAGCAAACTGTGGCTCCAAGTCACACCAGCTCCCAGGTCACAGCGAGCAAGTGGCAGAGTGAAGGGTCATCCATACTTCTGCTTGGCTCTTGGACCCCTGGGTCCACTCGGCTGTGTTGAGTCCTCTGTTAGGGAGCAGTGAGAGGGGTGGTGTCACATGGTGCCATGGCTCACACGTCAATGGAGAACATTCCATGTTCTGGGGTGGTTGTGTGCATGTGAGTGTGTGACAGCATAGGTGTGTATGTGTACGAGGGCTGTCCAGAAGCACCCAGCCATGTAATATGACAAATAGAGGCAGTTGTGGCTGGATTTGTCTAGACAGCCCTTGTGTATATGTGAGTGTGGGTGTATGTGTGTGACTGAGTGTGCGAGTGGGTATACATGTACGATAGTATATGTGTTTATGTGTGTATTAATATGTGATAGAGTAAGTTTGTGGTTGTGTGAGCATGTATGTGATAGGGTGTATGTGAGTGTATTGTGTGAAGGTGTGTCAGCATGTGTGTGTGTGTGTGCATGCACACATGTGTTCACGTGTGCATGTGCCACGGCTGCCGTGACGTATAAGGTAAGTGCTGTGAGCTCATGGGTGGGTGTGCACAGGGGCTTTGTGACCAGTAGGACGCCCCAGATCGGAGAGCCTGGTTCAGAGACGGCGGGAGAGTCTGCGCTAAGACATACCCTCAACCTCTTTCCCAGTGTGGTTGGTGGGTGGTTTGGGCCACGGACAGGGGAGAGGAGCTCTCTGAGATGTCCCAGCTGAAATTACAATTTCTGACCCCATTGGAAGGACAATACAGAGGGATGGGCGCTCAGGGGTGAGAGGGGAAGCCAGGAACCGGGCAGAACACTGGTGGTGATGTGCTGCCTCAGGCAGCAGCCTGTTCAAAACCCGTCAGAGAGAACCCGGGCCAGGGACATGGAAACCCATCCCCTCTTAGGGTCAGAGAGCTCACACCTGCAGAAGCCCTCACGCCTGCCAAGGATCCAGGGCCCGTGAGAACTGCAGCGTTTTCCTCAGCGGGGAGAATCGTGATTTGGGTTCTGTTAAATGCAAGCCTACGACACAGGGCACGGACCCGCCCTGACCTCTCCCGTGCTGCCCTGTGCTGTCTGCAGGAGGAGCCATGGGCGGCACCATCAGCGCCGTGGCCTCCCTGGCGGACCTGGCGCTGTCCAGCGACGTGACGGACAGCACGCTGGCCTTCTTCCTGACTGCGGACGTCTTCCTCGGGCTCTGTGTGGGGCTCTACCTGCTGCTGCCCCGGCTGGAGTATGCCAGGTGAGGCCGGGCCTCTTGCACTCTCAGTTCATTCTTCTTGTGGGTGTGGTTACATCTTTATGTTATCGAGCGGCATTCTTCTGTCATCTAATGGGATGCCATGTTCGTTTCCTCATTCACTGCTCCTCTCCCCGCTGGAGTATGAGCTTCCCGAGGGCAGAAATCGTGTGGATGTTGTCCACTGCTGATTCCTGAGGCCTTGAGCTATGCCTGCTTCACACTAGTTGCTCACTAACTTGGCCGGGCCGATGGATGGGAGAAGTTGGCTTTGTGCTGCACCCTAAGCAAGTGGAGTTCACAGATTTTCGGACTGGGAGGGCAGGCGGTGGAAGGGGACCTGAGGCTCATGAAGGATGGACAACAGCTTTGTTCCCTGGGCACTTGCACTGCCCCTGCACTGTGCTCAGCCTCACCGGATGGATCGTCACTCATTGAATGCTCACACACCTGTGCAGTCCTATGATCGAGCATGATTGTTACCGTTCACATAGAAGTACACCTGGCACAGAGAGATGGAACTACTTGCCTGAGTCCCACAGCCTGCCAGCAGCAGCATCAGGATTCAGACCTGACTCCAAACCTGTGTTTCTAACCCCTGTCTCTCAGGGCCTCTCTCCACCCTGTGGGAACGCTTTCATTGCCTTAGTCTCCCTCTTGCTTTCTCTCTCTCATTCCTTTTTCTTTCTTGCTTCCTGCAGCTCCTTAGAAAACAACCCTTGACTTTCTCTCATTTTCTTCTTCTCAACGCATTTTCATATCCCCTATCTTGTTTGGTGTAAGAAAGGCAGGAATTATTTTCTCCATTTTATAGGTGAAGAAACTGAGGCAGAGAAGGCCGGGTGATTGGCCAGTGGTCCCACAGTGTACAAGGCGGCAGAGCTGGGGAGAGACAGGTCCTGGCTCTGCCCTTTTCTACAGGAACCGATTTTGTGCAGTGGCACTGAACTAAGCTACTCCCGTATACATTTTTTTCATTATACATGACAACCGTGTTCAGTTCTTACAGTATTTTACCATTTTACAGATGGGAAAACTGAGGCTTTGAGGGGTTAACAGCCATGCTCAGGTTGCACACCTCACAAGTCACAGGCAGGGCTTTGAACATGGAGCTATCTCCCTTTCCACTACATCGTGTTGCATCCTGGGCTTGTGACTGTGAGGGTCTGTCCTCATCATTCATTTCCCCTGTCCTTTGAGTCACCTCACTAATTAGCAAATCGCAGTGGAACTGGGCAGATTACTTTCCCCAGTTGGAGGGGTGTTCCAACTTCAGCTGGCCTCGACTTGACACTGTGTCCCCCAGTATCCCAGGCAGCTGCAGACCCATGAACGTGCCCATCCCCTCCCCTGCCCCTTCAGGGCCATCATCAGAAATTGCCTGTTGTGCTTCATGACCACGTCCCTGTGAATCCTGGGGGCTGGCTGGCTCACTGCCCAGCATCCCATACACTGCCTGGCACTTCATCACTGGTGATTAAATTACTGAGTCACTGAATGAACAGAAGGCAGGGGGTTCCCACCCCTCCTTATGCTGTCCCTGTGTCCTGTTGCAAAGTGTTCCTGAGGGGTCTGTTTCCAGTGGGGTGGCCAGCCTTCCCTGTTTGCCTGGGATGGAAGGCTTTCCCATGATGAGGGGCTTTCAGTGCTAAAACCTGGACGGTCTCAGGCAAACTGGGACATTGGTCACCCTAGATTCCAGTCTCACTTGAACAGACCCAAATTCTTCCCAGCTGAACAGCATGTGAGACAGAGAACACCAGAGCTGTGCCCTCATAGAAGCTTCTGTCTTTGCTGAATAATACTTCGGTTCAGACTTTGAGGTTTATAGAAACTCAGCTGAGGATGGAGCTTTAGAGAGAGCTGTGCTCTTGGGGCTGCTCAGACTAAATCTTATCTAAAAGGGAGTCCGTAGGTGCTGCATGGAGGCCTGGACGGGGCAGCCCCATCTTCTCGGCCGGGAGGAACCGAGCTTCATGCAGTGTTGGAGGCGGGTCACTTGGTAGGATGAAATGAGATGGTTAGATTTAGAAGAACTTATGAGGAAGAGCTTTGACCAGAGGAACTTGGTGGGAGCTTCCTCAGAGCAGACATAAGGCAAGGACCTGAGACTGAGTAGAGGGGGAAGTAAGACAATTTCTTTCCTTAAATAGTGATTGTGAAACAAGACAGGGTTCAAAGCCAAAGCAGCCTGCTCAGCATCACATGGAAATGTGATTCTGGGGAGGAATCCTGCCACCAACCCACTGGTTAGGCTTCTAGGATGAGAGGTCTGGCAGGATCTCAAAAGCTCATGGTTGCAGGACCCCTCCATTTTACAGAGGAGAAAACTCAGTCCAAGAGCGGGGCATACCTGGTCTAAGGTCACACGGGGAAACAGAAACAGGACTGAAACCAGAACCCAGCCATCAATAAGCTGCTGTTCTCCCACCTCACACCAACTCTTCTATTTAAGGTATCTTAACATTAGGTTGGTGCAAATGTAATTGCAGTGCTTGCATTCTTGTTTTATCTTTTAAGATGTATTCCATTGTTTTGAGAGAAGAGAGAGGAAGGGCCCAGAGCAGTCTCCATAGTTGTATATCATTAGTTTGTGACATGGTTTCACTCCACACAGGTGGGTGTGGGGCCACGCAGGGCAGAACCAAACTGGGGGCCTCCCTCATGGGAGTTGAGAACCTTTGCCACCATCCTGGTGGTTACCAGTTGCGCTGCAGTTCAGCATATGGGTTTGAATGGGCTGGGAACTGAGATTCAATCCCTGGACCTCACAGTTATAAGGCAAGCACTTGACCTGCTGAGCTATCCCAGAATCCTGATTTTTTTGTTCTTACAATTTGCCTATGTCTCCTGGTTTTCAGATATCTGAGGCCCAGAGAGGTTGAGTGGCTCAGGCAAAGTCACACAGCAAGGCAAAATGACCCAAACCTTTTCTGCTCTGGTCAGAGTAGCGGAAATTAAAAAGATATATAATAATCAGTATTGAGGCTATGAAGGAAACACTTATGGGCTTTTCTTTTTCTTCAATAATTATGTTTGGAAGGGCTATTCTGTGCCTAGAGATTTAGCTAGAAACAGCCAAACATGGTTCTTTCCCCAGGAGCTGTCTTCTGTTAACAGAGAGAGGTGATCAACCGGTAAACTGACACAATGATCATAAATTGTGGTCAGTTTTTTAAAAGAAATAAATAGGTGCTCTCATAGAGATTAAAAGCATGCGTTACTTCAGTTAGGGAGGGTGGGTGGGTCATATAGAGTCGAGATCAATTGCGTAGCTTTGTTTAGAGAGTAGTTCATCAATATCTGCCAAAATGTTAAAGGTGCAAACCTTTTGATGCAGTAGTTCCTCTCCTAGAAATCTGCCCTAGTGAACTACTAGTGTAGATATATGTACAAGGACTTACGTATAGAGATATTCATTGCACCATTATTTGTAGTAGAGAAAAACTGGAGCTAATCTAAATGTCTATCAGTAGGAGAGCAATTAAATTGTATGTCCATACAGTGAAATGCTCTGCAGCAATGTAACAGCGAGACCTAGAGCCGTGTCCCCATGAGAAAGGGTGGCCACATGGTGCTTTTCTGACAATTATGTGCGTGCATATAATATAATGCACATGATGGTCAGCGCTGGTTTCTCTGTCCCTGCTCGCGGCACAGCCAGCACCACCGAACAGCAGACTGGAGTCCACTCCTTCAGGCAGGCCAGGGCCGTTCTCCCTCTGACCAGTGTGCCACACACGTCATCTGAGGGCATCCGGGCTATGGGCCATTGGGGCCTTGGGCTTTATACATGCTGGGCCTAAAGGAAATCTCAGGTTCTCTGTCTGGGGCCCTGACCACTAGCCCTCTCCCCCTGCAGGTACTACATGACACCTGTGTGGCCGGCGGCCCCTGTGTTTTCTGGTGAAGAGGAGCCGCCCCAGGAGCCCCTCCACGCCTCTCCGGTGGCCCCTGGCTCTCACAGCTCCCTGACGCCGCCACTCCGCCCCATCCTGAAGAAGACAGCGGGCCTGGGCTTCTGCATCATCTACCTCTTCTTCATCACCAGTGTCATCTTCCCCGCCATCTCCACGAACATCGAGTCCCTGGACAAGGACTCGGGCTCGCCGTGGACCACCAAGTTCTTTGTCCCCCTCACTGCCTTCCTCCTGTTCAACGTCGCCGACCTGTGTGGCCGGCAGATCACAGCCTGGATCCAGGTGCCAGGGCCCCAGAGCAAGGTGCTCCCCGGGCTGGTGCTGCTCCGGACCAGCCTCGTCCCCCTCTTTGTGTTCTGCAACTACCAGCCCCGCGTCTACCTGCAGACGGTGGTCTTCCAGTCCGACGTCTACCCCATGCTGTTCAGCTCCCTGCTGGGACTCAGCAATGGCTACCTCAGCACCCTGGCCCTCATCTATGGGCCCAAGATTGTGTCCAGGGAGCTGGCTGAGGCCACGGGTGTGGTGATGTCCTTGTACATGTGCCTGGGTCTGGTCCTGGGCTCGGGCTGCTCTGCTTTGCTCGTGCACCTCATCTAGGAGGGGGTGATGGCAGGAGCCACACGTGGCAGCTTGGTGAGGTGGGCACGCCGCACCCAGAGGCCTGGAGTTGGGCTCCCTGCAGAGAGCAGGGCACACCGCACCTCCTCTCTCCCCAGGGAGCTGGTGACCAGTGCCGTCCCCATGCCAGACAGAGACATTGCAGACACTACTAACAGCACACTTCTGAGACTCTGAAGAGCAAAGGACATCTGAATAAGAGGACACAGTGACACAGTCCCAAAGTGGGACTCACTTTCCAAGCTGATGGTTACATTCCACCTTTCTTTATAATCTCTTGGGCACTGTGTGGTCACCGTTCCACTCAGTTAAGGGGCAAGTGCCAAAGCCCAGCCTTGTTCCTTCCCGTTGACTGCAGGACGTGAGAATTCTCAGCTCTCCCTAACCAGAGGGGTCTCCCTGGAATGGAAGGCCCCCTGGGATGGCCAGTCCACAGGTCCACGGCCCAAGCCTGTGTAGACCCCTGCTTTCTGTGGGTGAGAGAGCACCTTCCAACCAGACTGGGAACCCCAGAAAGGTGAGCCTTCCAGGAAACCTTACTTCCCTAAACTTGGCCTCCAGAGACCAAGCGTGTCAGGACTGGCTTTCAAAGCGGGAAGGCGGTCAGTGGCCACTTTAGGTCAGGGCTGGGTCTTGTACAGTCCATGTTTACAAGATGGTCTTGGGCACAAGGCATAATAAATACCTGGCTATTTAATGAAGTGTCTACCTTAGGGTCTTGGCGGGAAAAAGAATACTCAAAATGGGTAACTTGAGGGTAATTGAAGAGTGGAGGAACCCTAAGGGGTTGTGTGTTCTCTCCCAGAACTCGTCATAGTGACAGGCCTGCAGGGGTGGGGGCTGGGGCACAGCCAGCCTGCCGTGACCCACACGAGTGTATTCCCTCCCTCCCTCCCTCCATCTCCTTCGGTCTGCTCCCAGTCCCCGTGGCCTGAAGCCCAGCCAAGCAGCAAGCGGAGAGGATGCAGAGTGGCTGGAGGGGCAGCAGGCTTCCTTCCTGCCCGGAGCCTCATCCAGTGGGGGCTGCTAGTCCCTCCACTTTCGTAGGTTTATTTCTTACCAACGCCAGCAGAACTCTGAAGGTTTGGTCAGTGGAATTCAATATCGCATTGTCCTGGTTTGTTCTGGGTCATTGTGTGTTTTGAAGCTGTTGTTTCAAAAGGTAATCCTCAGGTTCTGTGGTCCCCTCATTTTTTTTTTCTTTAAATTTATTGTTTGAGAGAAGGTGAGAGAGAAGGGGGAGGGCCCAGAGCAGCTTCCATAGTTGTACATCATCAGTTGTAACATGGTTTCATTCCACACAGGTGGCTGTAGGGCTACGCGGATCAGGAACCAAACTGGGGGCCTTCGCCACCATGCTGGTGGTTACCAATTGTGCCACACAGTTCAGCATATGGGTTTGCACAGGTTAGGGCTGGGATTCGAACCCCAGACCTCACGATTGCAAGGCCAGCACCCAATCTGCTGAGCTATCCTGGCGTCCCCCTGCACATTCTTAATCGTCCTTTAAATGAATATTTCTTCAGGTTCCACAAGCCTTGGGAAGCAGGCTGGCTTGGGAATCAGAGGAAGAAAGGAACTACTAATCAGACCAGGAGTTCTTTCTCAAGTCATGCAGAAAGAGCCGAGCTTGCCCCCAGTGTGGCAACTCGGAGAGCCATAAGTCAACTCGCCCCTTCTCTGAAGCTGCTGGCTCCATGGAGTCCTGCCGACAGCCTATTAAACCGGGACGCAGTGGGTAACCCACCCAGTTTCCAGCAGCTTCCCTTCCCCCACTGTCTCAGCTATTACACACTCCCTCTCTTTGAAAATTAAAGAGATGTTTCTTGAAACTTGAAACGTTTTTTGAAACTTGATACCTAAAAAAATAAATTAAAACACAATTTAAAATAAACTCTTCCCTCTCCCTCCTCTGGCAAGATCCTGAATCCCTGCCCCCCACCCCTCTTGGAGTTTTCATCGACTTTAATGCTGCTGATCATTTGGGGCGTCCGTCTGACTGGTGACTCATTTCAACCTCAGGTGCTTTACAAACGGGTAGCATGTCTGCTTTGAAGGAACAGAACAGTCTCTGAGCTGGGACATGGGGACCACCCCAGGGCTGGTGGAGGGGAAGTAGTGGGGGTCTTGCATGCTCAGCTAAAGGGGAGTAGCTTCTAGAAGTAGACAAGGTGTCCCTGTAGTGAAATGATTGTGGAGGGAAGGGGGAAGAGAGTGGCAGCTGGATGAGGCAGCTCTGGGGGGGCTTGGATGGAGGTAGCACCACCTTCAGCAGGGCAGGGCACTGTTCTGACTTGGAAGGCCCAGCTGCCTGGCTGGTGGGGGAATTCTCCAGGCTCATGCCCACTGTTGTTTGTAGCTCACCTTCATGGGCTTTCACATAGGATTCTTCCTTCCCAGGGAAGGAGGAAAGAAAGAAAAGAAAAATGCATCTCCAGGCAGTGGGGCAGGCGGTGGAGTTCAGCCGTCCCTGTCCCCCGGTCACTCATAGCAGCTCATGGGTCTCAAGTCTCATGTGACCCGGGCAGGGTGTTTGGAGGAGTAAACAAAACTTGCTAAAGAGAAAGGGATTTTCCAGTGAGAGGTGGGGGTGGGGTCCCAGTGAAGTAGTCTTTGTCAGTTTTTAGTGCCTTTGTATATTTTCAGACTAAACACATTTTTATTTTCCTCTTTTATTCAACAAAGAAAGCCAGAGGAAACCAAATTAGTTGACTCTTCAACTAGGATGTGACAGCTACTTCTAAGAAAATGCTTGTTTCTATGTGCATGAGGACGAGATGACTTGAACCAGGGGCGGGTATTATTAGCAAAGACCATTCTGGGGTCTTCTGCCTAGTGCTCCCGAGAGAAGATTCAGGGCCTCCTGCTCAGCTTGGATGTGCTGTGGAAGGAGGTCCCAGCAGGACCCTCGCTTCTGAGGCTGTGTAACACTTACAGAGAACTCCAAGGAGAAGAGAGAGGGCCAAAACCCAGTGGAGAGAGTTCATTCCAGTGGACGTAAGTTTAAAGCCCAGTGCTCATCTCAACTCCACGGGTGTCTGATTGAAAGCATCTAGTATTCATTTTAACATTGTCACTTCCTTGGTGGCATTGTCAAGTGCCAGTTTTGACCCTGGCTTGAGTCACTGCTACCCTCGACCCACTGGCTGAGGTCGGTCCACTTCCCAATCGAGCTTGGACCCCAGCAGGATCCCAGAAGGAATTTCAGCCCTCCCAGCAGGTGGAGGCTAGGACCAGCAGTGTGGCCACAGACCCAGAGTCCAGGGCAGCCTGTCCATCATCTGCCCAGTGCTGCCCTGTGCCTGACGCTTTACCTGCATGATTTTCCCTATTTGTAGATGAATACAGTGAGGCTCAGAGAGGCTAAGTAACTTACCCAAGGTCACTCAACTAAGTGGCATGAACAAGAAACAAAACTGATCTTCCCGAATCCATAAGTCCTTGCCCACTCTGCCCTCTTGTTCCCCTGGGTGAGCCCTGACTCTCCTTGATTCTTAATACCCACTGTCCCTGTTCCTCACTCTATGGCCTTGTGCGGAGGAGATGTATTGCCCAGAACACTGGCTCTGGCCGGAGCTGATCTGACCAGTGCAACTGGCCAGACCCCTTGCTGGACTGGGGGCCCCATGGATCCTGACCCTGGACTACATCAGGCCCACGCTCGTGCCACTCTGTTGGGCATGGGCTCTTGGGCTGCTTCCAGCCCCTGTCCTATCCAGTCGTCTTGTTCCCAACCCCTGCCCTCCTGCTCGCCCCACACCCCCTCCCCACCCCAGCCCTCACTGCTGAGGTCCCCCCAGCATCACTGTTGCTGTTGGACCTGTCTTAGGACGTGGGGTTGTAGCACAGAACGCAGCCCACCGAGCACTGGCTGTGCGAGTCACATCGCTTTCCTGAGCCTGTTTCCTCATCTGTAAAGGGGACAACTAAAAAGTCCCGGAGTTGCGACTGTCTGCTGTGCCAGTGAGCTGGCCTGCCACCCCCGGTTATGCCCCCGGCCCAGCCCATACAGGCAGAGGGTGCCTCAAGGGCACAGTGCACACCCCCTCCTCCCACGTGAGTCACACGGCAGCGTGAAGGCAGCATCAGCCTGAGAGGATGACCTCAACTTCAGGCTGCAGTGGGCTTGAGCCCAGGGGACAGCAATGCAGACGGCCAGGCTCTCTGCCCCACAAGACTCCAGCCAGCTGGCCCCCTGGCCCTGTGAACCCACTGAGAAGTGCCCTCGGCCGGAAGTTACAGGGAACTCTAGGCCTACAGTGTGGGCGGAGGAGCAGACAGTCAAAGGCTTCAGGTGCCCAGACCGAGGCTGGAATTCTGGTTCTTCCACCTCCCAGCTGGGTCATTTTGGTCCATTCTTGCTGATGCCTCGTGTCTTGAATGAGAAACCTCTCAGGGCTGTTGTAAGGATTAAGTACACCCCGATATGGTATGTATAAGTACCTGGCTTAGCGCAGATCCTCAACAGGTGTTTTCTCCTCCCACTTTTTGCTGCTGCCTGGACAGTCTGTTGCGATGCCCAGCTTTTTCCCTGCACCCAGCATTTAGTACCCACCCTGTCCTGGCCCCCAGGCCCAGCCCCAGGCCTGCACCTCCAATTCTGCTGTCTGCTGTTTGATGCTCAGGCCCCTGCCTGGGTCCTGCCCAGACATGCCTGATCTAGGGCGAGGAGCATTGGAGTGAAAGCAAGAAATCTGAGACCCCAAACCAAGTCCTGCCCCTCACTTTTACCTCTGAGGAAACCACTTTTTCCCCCTTAAACCTCAGCTAGTCACCGCAACATCTATCGTGCCTTCATTATGAACATGTGGCCAGGTACACACGTGCCCGTTAGAAACTGGTTGTCCCAAATGGTTCCCAGAATCTGTGCTCTGGACCACACTGCCTCAGTTTGAATTCTCACCACTTCCAACTGCGTAACCCGGGGCAAGTTCAACCCGACTCTGTCTTATCATCTGACCGCAGGGTGATTATAGTAATGGCCTCCGATCGGATTGTTGTGTATCTGAAATGGCATACTGATGGTACACTGGGGATGACCAGAAAACATTCAGAATCGAGCCTGATGTCATCGGCGCTAGTCACCAGCTCCTGGAAGGGTGAGTCTTCAGACCCCATTTGGAGGACACTGTGCTATACCACTGGAGATGACAGGGCTTGTCTCACACCTGGCCCAGGGACCAAGACAAGGGCTCTGTTTGCTGTTTCACTTGAGGGCTCAGGCCTAGAAAATCTCTAAAGAAGCTAATGAATTGTGGACACGCACTCATTGTTCCTTAAAAATGTTCATAGATTCAGGGGCAGAGCCTTGGCATTTTAAGTGCCAAGCTCATCTTCTCCGCCAGCCCCCAAGGTTGGCACCCAGTGGCTTTATTCCTCAGCTGCATCTTTCCCACCTGCTCCCTTCACCATAAATATTCAGGAGAGGTGGGGAGTGGGGAGAGAGGAGGGAGGGAGGGTGAGGCCCGAGGGCAAGGTGGCCCAGCCCACAGCTTGGAGTTGACAAGTTGAAAGTTGTGGTCTCACTCCCTCCTGCTCCAGTCACTGGGGAGCAGCAGGGTGGGGGTGCTGCCCCAGGGGCTGAGTCACACCTTGTACCTGTTCTCTGGAGCTCATTAGCTGCTGAGGTAGTGGTAACTGGTTTCCATTGTGCTGAGCCTTTGCTGAGACTCAAAAGGGGAAATGAGCCATTACCAAACAGCAATGCTTTTTGAAACAAAAACTGAATTGACTGCATTTTCTTATCCCATTTTGGGAGCTCAGAATGCAGAAGTCTGGCCTTGCATTATCAGCGTTGTCTTTCAGAAGAGGGTGGGCCATGGCTTGCCTTCTGCTCACAGGGCTCTGTGGGAAGGGAAAGGAAGGAATCAAGTGCCACAATGTGCCAGGCCTGGTAGTGCCACGTCGGCTGGTGTTCCATGGCTGGTCCACGGCCTGTAGTGAGAATATCAGGAAATTTCCCTTTCCTTGTTTTTTGCTTCTCAAGACCCTCAGGACCTGCCCTGTGGGGTAAGGACCAACCACCTCAGTTCTTGAAACAGGGTAGAGCTGGGGCACAGGGCTTATAATCAGGGGACTTTTGGGCAAACACTGACCTCTCTGAGCCTCAAGTGTCCTCACCTATAAAATGGGGACGTTAATTTTGCATACCTCAAAATTGTGATGTCAGAGTGCCTTGCAAACTACCGTTCAAAGGGAACACAGGGTTAGTTCTCATTATTATTAAATGACCCCATCCCATGGGGCAAGGCGTCTGTGGGACCAAGGGGACACAACAGCTGGGAGCTCACACCCCTTCCCCATTCTGCGCCATGTGCTGGGCACTCAGGACTCCTGAATCCCTGGCCCAAGTGGGCCCAGACCTGCAACCAGGGCCTGGGCAGGCTCTTTCCTGGGCCCACCCCCCAACAGAAGACTGCTCACGGATGGTTGTACGCGAGTGATGCTGGGCTAGGACATATGGGTTAGGGTATCCACATTTGTGCACAGAAGGCCTCTTCAGATGCGGGGCTGAGCCATCACCTTCCAGAGCAGAACTCGGACATCAGGACTCCAGATTCAAACCAGGCCTCCCAGGTTGTTATGAAGAGCACACTTAAAGTTGTTACTTGATATATACCACGTTGAGATACATGGCATGAAGGCCTTCATCTGTACTCTTGCTGTGGGCCTATAAATGTTCCTTCTAGTACTAGGAGTTTGAATGCCACCTCCTTTGAGCCAGGCAGACCTGTTCTTATCTGTGTGCCTTTCTTGCTATTTCCTCTCCTCCCATCTTCTTAACATTCAAAGTTTGCCTTATTTGGAAAGGTAGCCAGGAGGAGTAGAAATTCTGAGAATTTAGGGGCTCCCTTCTCTCCCTTAAACCATTCCCACCCCCTAGAGACACACAGGACCAGGGGCCAGGACCCTGGGAGATACTGGCCTCCTTTTTGCCTCCTGAGGAGATTCAGAGGGTGTCTGTGTTACTTCAGGGTGAGTAGAGCTCCATGCTGCTGCCACCACAGGGACTGGATGATGCTAGGAAAAGCCATGGGCTGCATCCAGGGCCCTAACATTTTTATGTAGGGAGCAACCAGAGGCCGTGTGGTGCTGCTGGGTCCTCCCCATCTCAGCTGGCATAGGGGCAAGTCGGTGGGTGAGGTAGTAGCCAGCTTCGCTCCACGAGTTGAGGCCCCTTTGGGCTCCCTAACTGTTCCTGGGCTCGCTGCTGATGGTGGCATCCACATTTTGTTCCATATAAAACCCTTGCCCAATCCCCGCGTCTTATCCGTTACCGTTTGGCAGTACAGAGACTCGGATCCAGAAGTGGGGTTGCTTGCCTCCTGAAGTCTTCTGCCCCAGGAGCAAGACAGGACTAGCTGCCCACTCCCTTGCATCCTGCCGTCCAGGGATGATGTGGCAGCAGTGGTTGAATAGCCTCTGAGCACACTGACAATAGCCTGGGGTGGCTATTTGGGTAAAGGCATGAGGGGGAAAGGTGCGCCCCCTATGGGCACCTGCCCCGCAGACACTGAATCAGAAATACTGGATATTAGACAACTCCAAGAACTGTCTCGGCCACTGTTTCTCTACGCGTTGAAAGCAAACTACTGGTACTGTGATGGGTGACTTTAGGGGCGATGGGCCAGGGCATTAAATGCAGAATCTCAGCATGTGGAAGTTCTTCTCTTTTCACTTCTTTCAATCCTGAGCACCCATGGGAGAAACTTTCATTTCAGTGCTTGACTGTTAACACTTGGCTAACTCGCTACTCTCCCTTTGTAACAAAATGAGTTCAGGCCTTCGTCCAAGGGTTGGCCGGCTGGAATTGAGAATGTTTTATCTTTTTTTTTTTTTTATGGTTTCTTGCCTTCTATATATGACAGGTGATATTGGTTTCCCATTAAAATAATGATATAGTTTGTTTTTTAAAGTAAATATAAGTAAAGCAACTGAGTTAAGAGTGTTAAGTTAAAAAGATATAGGTGCTACTGGGGCATGGCAAATATCATTCAAGTTTATTATTTTAAAGGCAGGGAAACGGACCCAAGCAGGAGTCCCCACATCACAGAATGAGTCAGGTCTCTGACATTTAGCAAGAACACGGACATCTATTTGACCTGAAAACCATACAGTATTCTGCCTGAAAGTCAGGGGCTGGGTAAAGGCTCCCTTTTAACGTAGTTACCACCAACACTCCTTTTGTGGCTGCTATTTATTTTCATTTTGGCCAACAAAAGCAGTAACTTTAAATTCAGGGCACAAACCTGGCCATTTTCAGAGGCAACAGGCTCCATTTCAGCCTTGGCACTAGTAAGAAAGAGAGGAGGGGAAGGGGTAAAAGTAGAAGTGGAGGGAAACAGGAAGTCAAAGACATAGCAGCATCAACATTTTTAAGGATTTGAAACTCTGGAATGGGGTAGTCACATCTCCCACTGCCTCTGTCCTAAGTGGACAAAGCTGTATGTCTCTGGCAAAGTCACTCTTTAATGCTGATATGACGATTGTTACCACAACTCTGATGATCTGCCCAGTACCCCTCCGTGAGCGGTCAGGAGATGTCTGACTTGGCTAAGACTGGACACCCTCTCCTCAATTCTTACCAGAAGCTTTTAAGATGAAATCTTGGGCCCTGAAGTTGCACTACCCGGAGTTGGGAATCTGGCCCTGGGAAGCTGTGTGACTTAAGGTAAATGAAATCCCTCCCCGAACCTGTTTCCTCATCTCTCTAAAACGGGTATAACACTTCTTGGGATCAGAAACTTCTATAATAGAATGCTTAGTAAGTATAGTAAGGAGCTCCGGGCCTCGGACCCGGGGCTGGGGTGGTGCTGTACGGGCTGCAGGAGACCCAAGCGCCCGGCGGATGCTCCAAGCTCCCTCCAGGACTCAGCCACATCTTCCTGGGGCTCTGACTAGCCGCAGACTCACTGCTGTGACGTGCCAGACGGGTGACGGCGGATCCTCAGCCCCGCGAGGCCGTCCAGCCCGGCGACCCGTGGCGATGCTGGGCCGCCGCGCTCAACTCGGTCAGGAACCCATCCCAGCACCGCGGCCTCTGAAGTCGCAGCCACCACTCGCCCAGCAAACAGACGGCCCAGAGTGTCTTCCGGGAGCCGCGGGGCATGCCGGGAGACGGGCCTCCCAGCCAATCCCCTTGCGGGGGCGGGCAGTGGTTGCCCGGCAACGGGAGCGCCCAGGTGAAGGGAGAGGGGTCAGTTGGCTGGGCGAGCAGGTGGAAGCAGAATAGGGAGGCGACCTGTCAATCCCGGAAGAGGCTTCCTTTTCTGTCTTCAGTTCCTTCACTCTTACCTGGACTTGGAGGAAAGAAAAGGTCATCAAAGCAAATAAAAAACAAGAATAAGGCAGCAGAACTAATAATAATAAAAAAGATATTGAGGGGAAGCCGGGCTGGCTCAGTGGGTTAAGCGCTCACTTTGCAGCGCTGGGGACCGAGGATCAAATCCCGGCCCTGGCCCGTGCGGAACCATGTGCTGAACTGGGAGCTCCCCCAGTTCAGTTCTCTCTCTGTCTCTGTATCTCTCTCTCTCTCTCTCTCTCTCTCTGTCAAAAATAAAAATAAATAAAAATATATATATTTAAAAAGAAAAAGATATTGATATTATTGAGCACTTATACGGTGGGCCCAGCTCTTTACAGGGATTATTTCATTTGAATCCTCATTTGGTCTTGCACGGAAAGTATGATTACTGTCTCCGTTTTGTAAATGAGTAAGCGGAGGTTTACAGAGATCGGGCACATTACCCAAGTACCGGTAACTCAACTACACAATAGCAGAACTGGAATTTGAATCTAGGTGGTCTTGAACCCCACGGGGGTGTGTTCTGTATTCTTAAGGAGTCAAACGGTAGGCACTCATTTCAAACATAAACATCAGTCTGTGTTCCTACCTACCTTCGGGGGCCAATCCAACTTTTATGGGGCCTGAAGCTTAGACAACTTTGGGGTGGGGTGGGAGGCTCTTTAGGAAAAAGAATAACAAATTGGAAGTATAAAATTAGGCACAAGCAGAACACTTGTGGAGAATGTAAAAAGAAATGACAGCAAAACACCTTTGCCAATTTCACAAAATCTATGACCGCGTGAACACATTGCTGGCGTGCAGCCCAAAGGCATCCTTGGCCCTCAGTCCCCACTGATGTCCTTCAGTCAGACATCAAACTACCTGCAGGCATCTCTGCTGTTCTCCCCACCTTGCGTCTCAGCCACGGGTCCTCCCTGGGAGGGCTCTAGCAATGGGTTTGATCTGGGCTTTCTGGCTGTGGCAGCAAGCTTGGGCTGCCAAGTACATCAACTGGAGTGCCAGAGAGTTCACGCTCTTGGAAGCAGCCCTCAGCGCTAATGGACGGGAAGTTGGTGACTATAAACCCTCAAGTCAGGTTATGCTGAGACATCTTCTATATGAGTGGTACTTAGGCCGCAGTCCCCAGACCAGCAGCAATCTGCATCATGCGGGAACTCGTTAGAAAGGCACCTTCTCAGATCCCACCCTACACCTACTGAGTCAGAAGCTCTGGGGGTGGGAGGCTGGCACTTGGTGTTTTAACAGTCCCTTCTAGTGAGTCCTACTGTTCTACCACACCGTTTCCCAGAGTTCCCTGCGGGCTGGAGTTCCAGAGGTCTACAGTGGTAACCTACTCAGTAACACACCTTCTTTGACGTCTCCTTCCTTTGCTTATCTCAGTTCTTCACTCTTCAACGGGGGCTTTCTGGGGTAATCTCCAGTAAACTATCTGTGCTTGAATTTTTTGTCTTGGGCTTGCTTTTAGGAAAGCACTACCTCAGATGAGAATAGGTGGAGGTGACTTTGCCCAGTGAGGAAGAGGATGGTGGCTGGCACCCACTGAAGGTTCAGTACTCTGCTAAATGCTTTGCTTTCCTTGTCTCATTTCCCCACTCCCCGAGGAAATTGGGGTTTGGAGGATTTAAGTGGTCTGCCCGGGGATTTGAACCCAGGTCTACCTGAGTCCGGAGGGCAAGCTCCTTACCAGTGAGGACAAAAGGCTTGCCCACATTGCGTTCTCTTATTGTTGCTGCTCTTCTCATGGCAGGCAGGGATTCAGTTTTGTTGTGAGGGCTACTATGGTCTGTATACTTTGGAAACATACAGAATGCCCATTGTGGGATGCACTGGCCTCGTAGAGGGCATAGCCCCAAGAGGCTCCCTTACTCGGGGCCTGAGGTCCCTTTGCTCCAGGACTCTCAAGGCTGGTCCCTACCCTCTCCAGCCCACAGCAGCACCCAGGCATGTACCTTTAACGCAGAGCTGGGGCCCTTCCTGTCACAGATGCCTAACAATCAAACCAGATGTGCCGCTGAAGAATGCTGCATGGGGTGTGGGTGGGAGCTTATCCCTGAACTCTGTTTTCTCTGATGTTTAGAGAAATGGTTTACACACTTCCAGGAAATCACAGCTCTCACACCCTTGTCACCTGCACAAGCCCTCTAGGCTTAGACCCTGGAGAGGAATGGACTTGGCTTCTCTGGGCCCACAGCACCTATGGCTTGAGGTTCCAGCTGTCTTTCTTGTTAACAATTGCTCCCTTCCCTGTCCCTGTGACCCAGAAATGATGGCTGTATTTAACAGGTGGGGTAGATGGAGTAGGGGGATACCAACAAGAGCACAGGCCTCAGTCTTTGGTTTTGCTGCTGACTTTGGACTAGTCTTCTTTCTAAAACCCTTCAGAGCCTGGCTTTTCTCACCTTGAAAGTGGGGAGTCTATTCTGCTCCCCCAAGGTTATTCTAATGATGCAGTGCTCATGGCAGAGAAGCACCACACACATACATGACACAGGCATGAGCAGTGATGGGTGCAGGTTTGCCAGGGGCATGTCCCTGTGTTCCTTAGGACCCTGGGCCGCCAGAAGGCTGCTGGGGATGCCCAACAGGTGGCACCCTCTCTCTAGGACACTGCCAGGCTGCCCTTCAGTGTGGGGAGAGACAGAAAGGATTACTTTAGTGATCACTAGGTTTAAGTGATGCCCTGATGCCTTGCCCTGACAAAAACTGACCCCTTGGCTCCCCGGTGGAAATCTGGGTGGGTTTGAACACAGGTGGTCTACGTTCTTAATGAGTCAAGAGGTGGGCACTCATTTCAATATAACAATTTCTCACCACATCATTTGTTTTTCCTTTATGCCACTCATCATGGGTTGTAATTGTGTATCTGCCTGTGTGTTTTTTGAACATCTTTTCAAAGTGGAGAGTTGTAAACATTTACAAAAGAAACCAAAATAGTATTATGACCCTCATGTACCTCTCACCCAGCTTCAACAGTTACCAAGTCAGGGCCAGTGTTTTTCACCTCTACCCCTACTCACTCCCCCAAGTATTCATTTGAGACCTCATATCATTTCATCTGTAAATAATTATATATATTTATGTGTGTGTGTGTCTGTGTGTATTTTCAAATGATTAGGGCTCTTTAATAAAATATAATCACAATACCATTATCACACTTAAGAAGATGAGTAACAATTCCTTGATATGTGATTATTATAACATGTCTTTCTCCTTCCACTAGGCTGCGAGCTTCATGAGAGCTTTCTCTCCTGTTCTCGGCTGTATCCACAGTGCCTGAGAACTAGCAGATGGTTGGTAAGTATTCGTTGGATGGATGAATGAATGGGAGAAAGGCAGAGGATGCTAGGACCCACCCTCCTTTCTTTGGATGCTGCTCCCGTCCCTTGGACACTGCAGTGAGTATGATTGCTGCCTCGCAGGCCCGCCGTCACTTACTATCTCTGATGGGAGCACAGAGTTATAAACCTCTCAGTTTCTTTCCCTCCCAACCTGCCTTCGGCTTAATCAGGCAACAAGTCACTAATCCTCTCCCCATGGCTGCAGCCTGCTCCCCCCTGTGCAGTTAATTCCACCTTCTGACTTAATCATCGTACTTAGCACATTCAATAAGAGCTTTTCATCTTCAGAGCCCTGCTCAGGCATTAGCTGATTACTGTAATCTGTTTGACTCCCAAGGCGTCCACCAGGATGGCAGGGGAAGGACCTGGCTTCCCTTGTCCTCTGAGAGCCTCAGTTTCCTCATCTGTAAAATTAGGAGAATATACATGATTGGTGGAGGGATTAAGTAAAATGAAGTACATGGTGCTTGTCCCATAGCACATAAGAAGCACTCAGGAGTGACTACCTTCAAGGATTAACTCTCATTGGAGAACCAAACCGATCTCCATTTGAATCCAGCCTTCTCAACTTCAAGTTAAAATTTCTGACTTAGTTTCCTCATCTCTAAAATGGGGATGATGGTGCCTACTCCTTAGAGTTTGCTTAAAGGATTAAACCACATGATATACGTATGTGATGTGCTGGGCAGAGTGCTAAAATTAATCTGTGGTCATTGCTGCTCCCAGAAGGAGGTGGAGGAGGGGACAGAAGGAGGCTGTGCTGCCCTCTGGAAGGTGCCAGCCAGTTACTTCTTTTCTCTTCTGTTCCCTCAGGATATACAAGTTGATGGGAGATGCCTACGGTGCTCACCATTATATGCCCAGACCTTTGCCTAGCTGCATGCTCAATAAACGAAGAAGTGAATGAATTTGGTGAGGTGGGAACGGCAATAATGTATGGACAGACCTTGTTTTATTGTGCTTTGCAGATGTTGAGTTTTTATAGAATTCAAGGCAAGACTCCACCAGCAAAAAGATTCCCATTTGTTTTATTGTGATACTTGCTTCATTGCAGAGTTCTGGCACTGAACCCGCAGTATCTTTGAGGAAGGCCTATATCCAGACAGGACTGGGTAGTTTGTAGAGGACATTCAAGATTTTTCTTTATCTCACAACTGGAGAAAATAAATAAGGCAGGGCTCATACTCCACATGTTACATATAAGCAAACCAAGGCTCAGGGAGAGAAGCACGTGTAAGTGTAAACAGCTGGAGCCATTCCCCGCCACCCCCGGCAATTTGGTGTGTCAGGAGCGAGCTCACCATTGCCCTTCAGAAGGGCTGGGAGCCTGCCTCAGCCAGAGCTGCAGGTCTTCTTGAGGCCTTCAAAAACTGCAGGAATGTCGCCTGCTACTCCTGCCTCCCCCGGGGCCCAGTATGGGGCTGCATCCCAGGGTACTGGTTTTTAACGACTGAGACTTTCATCATTAGGGCTGCCATGAACAGCCACTGAGGTTGTACACTGTACAACTCCAGGGGACAGACACCATTCACTGTAACAGCAATGAATCACCAAGAGGTAAGCCACACTGCGAAGGTGGCAGTGACTCTGGGAGGAGTTGGGGGCCCTCCCCGTGCACAGGCTAGACCTGGGTGAGCAGCCCTGCTCCAGGCCCTAGGGCTCCTGGGAAGTCCCTGGTCTGGTGTGGGTGGGCAGGGTCCACGTTCAGAGTGTGGCATCTGGAGGCTGGGCTCCACCCTTGTTAGGGAGAAGGGTTGGAAAGCCCTAGCAACTGAACCTGCATTTGAAAACTTGAGGAAGTTGAGGAAAGGGAGCCAGGTTCTGAGCCAGGGACTTTATATACTATATTACAGGGGTGGCCAACAAGTCGATCATGGTCGACCGGTCGATCGCGAGGCCAATTTTGGTCGATCGTCGATCGCTCGCAATGTCTGGGGTGGAATTCCGTGTACCATGGACTTTGAAGCAATTGTAGAAGACAAAACTTTCTAGCAATCGTTAAATGCATTCTGGGAATTTGCCAAGGCCATAAATTCCTAGAATTCTGACAGCCTGACACTGTGATCTCCACCCACCCAGACAATACATTTTGACTTATGTGTTACACTTGTCACCGGACACAACGCGTGAACACAACAGTTACGACTCGACTCATCGAAGAACACAGTCAGTTAGCTTGAATATTTGGTTGTGTCATACGGTAGCTTCTTTTCTTTTGTATTAACAGTATTACTATCAATCAATATTATTTATCCTCGGTGACCACATTGAGTTTCAATTTTTCTTCAGTTTAAAATGTAAGTACCTTTTCTTTGTTTTAAATTAAATTGCTTTTCTTACCTATCTATTTACTTGATAAGTGAGCATTCTCGGCAACAGATCTCTAAACTGCGGTCATTACACTGAGAGAAAAATAAGGGACAGTATTACAAATATATTAGGAATAACAATAATTCTATTTAAATTAAGAAGTCAGTATTGTAAAC
>PVKE010000341.1:0-54713 GCA_004027555.1 Craseonycteris thonglongyai
CAACCAATATCACCCCATTACATTTAACAATAAAAAGAAATAATAATAATTAAAATATATATATTAGCATGAAAATTTAAACATCTTAATTAGTGAACACTATAATCAACAGTTGGATAGCTGGACTAGACAACTTACACACACAAATATGCCCTCTGCTGGACTGTAAAACCTACACACACATCCTGCCCTCTGCTGGACTATAAAACCTACACACACACACACACACACACCCTTTTCTGGTTTGGCTACCATACAAGACCCTCTGCTGGACTATAAAACCTACACACACACACACACCCTTTTCTGGTTTGGCTACCATACAAGACCAACCTAGAACCAACCTATTAATAATTGGTTTTAAGAACTGTTAGAAGTAGCTCAGCTAACAGATATGAAGAGCACAGTTATTTTACAAATAGACAAATGTAAACAGAATGAGGCGGCATAGCTGAGATGAGGGTTCAGGTCCCTTAAGGTACCCATCATTATTATATCATTTGTTATTCAGATCCATGTGTGACAGTCATCTCTAATAATAGTTGCATACTCTGGGAATTATTTTTACGTACTCAGGACTTTTCCTCCGTATGGTTTTAGCCACTAGTGGGGACTTGGACTCTCTTTCTCTCCATTTAGTGATGCTCTGCGGTCCTGTAGTCATAGCACACATCAACCAGCAGTGCTAGCTAGTCTTCCCTCTTCCTCTATAATATAAAAACATGTTCTCTGGAATATAGTGTTAATAACTAAGGCTAGAAGATATTCTTTCCCTTTCTTTTTTAGGTGAATAAATGTTTCATTTCATTTTGAGCCAAAGCTATTCTCCTTATAACCTATTTCCACTTCTTTACTCCCTATTCTGTAATTTTTTTTCTTTGGGTCCATGTTTCTGCTCTTTGTGTTGCTTATTTTAGAGCCATTCACTCATTTCTTGAATCAGATTTCCTCTATATGCCTGTCTCCTCTCTCTCAGATAGAGGCTAGTCGTATCTGTTTACACACACAGCAATTTGTAGGATTGTCTTTCATATTTAATGACACTTTGGGCTTAATAATGTTAAAACTGTTTTCTACCCTTGTAACTGAAGCATACATAACAGTGTGCACCCAAAGAATTAATGAGAATGTTCTCCCCATTTGCTCCACAATTTCCTACTTGGGAATTTGAGCTCCACCTTCTGCACCCTGTGCACATGGCTATAAAGCAGGGAGGGCAAGTCTCACTTCCCTTGTGTTTAGAGAGGATTGTGGCTGTGATGCTAAGCCATGTGCTGTGCCTGCTGGAGCTGCGGTACAGTGAGTGCCACGCCTGCTGATACTCACCACCTAGAAGATCCTCGACACAGGAGAGCCTGTTCTCTTTCTTCCTGTTCAGCCGACAGTGCCTTCTAGAAATCAGCCCTACAGTTGAACTGAAGAGATCAAAACAGTCAATGGTGCAGCTTGAAATGAAATGATTGAGTTTACCAACTCTTTTGGGAATATAAAAAGAGAACAGCCAGATTTCCTAAGCCAGCCATACTCTTCTGTTGTATGTGACAGCTAGTGACCATTTTCCTTGAAGGCACGCCCTCAGAAGCTTCATGGATGACATTTCTGCAGGTGATGAAGGCAATGCTTTTAAACTACTGAATTTGTGTGCTACTTTTGATGTTTATATATCTTAGTGCTACACTTTTAAAGCTACTTTTATTTTGATCTGTACAATTTTATATTTTTCTTTGAAATAAAGATTATTTTTATTTATAATAATGGGTGCTACAAAATTAAAGGTTTATAACCACTACAGTGATACATTGGAGTCTGAATGCCCCAAAACTTGAACAACTGGGAATCCAAACGAAAAAAATCAAGCAAATTTTGCCTCGGAATCTGAATGCTGCTTTGGAATCCGAACGCCAACATGTTTGCATGGGATGTATTGACTGTACAGCCCGTAGTTTTATCCGAACGCCCACTTGTCTTGGAACTTGAACATTTTGGAAGTCGAACAGGGTTCTGGGACGAACTAACTTCAAATTCCAAGGCATCACTGTACCTCTAATTAGGGCTTTTATGTAGATTCCAACATAGCCATTGATTCACATGTTCTGTTGGTCAGTCATAAGTCAGAAACCTAGTGAATTTCTAGAATGTGACCTGAACACTGAGGATGCAAAGATAAGCAACACCTTCTACCCTCAAAAAGTCTGCGGGCTTGGGAGAATAACTGCACACATTAGACATTGCTAGTTTCCAGTTCAATAATTAATATATTCACATTGTTGTGCCACAAATCTCCAGAACTTTGTCTTCTTTCAAAACTGGTACTCTATACTCATTAAACAACTCCCCATTTCCTCCTCACCCCATGCTATGGCTCCTGCCATTATACTTTCTGTTTCTATGAATTTGGCTACTTTAGATACATCACATAAGTGAAATCATAAAGTATTTGTTTGTGACTGCCTTATTTCATTTAGCATAATGTCCTCAGGATTCATTCATGTTGTGGCATGTGACAGGGTTTCCTTCCTTTTTGAGGCTGAATAATTTTACATTGTAGATATCATATTTGTTTATTCATTCATCTGTTAAAGGGCACTTGGGTTGTTTTCACCTACTGGCTACTGTGAATAATGCTGCTATGAACACAGCTATAAAGACATCTCTACAAGATTCTGCTTTCATTTCCCCTAGATATAGTATACTTAGAAGTGAATTGCTGGATCATATGGTAATGTTATTTTTAATTTTTTGAGGACTGCCACACTGTTTTGCATAGTGACTTCACCATTTTACAATCCTGTTTTAATGCATACATAGCCTTGAGCACATCTTATGCATAAGGACTTTATTTCTCCACACCCTTGTCGACACTTAGTATTTTCTAATAACAGCCAACCTAATAACTGAGGTGGTATCTCCTTGTGGGTTTGATTTGTATTTATGTAATGATTAGTGATGTTGAGCATCTTCTCATATGCTCGTTGGTCATTTGTATATCTTCTTTGGAGAAATGTCTGTTAAAGCCCTTTGCACATTTTTGAATTGGGTTATTTCGTTGTTTTTAGTGATTTGCTGTTAAATGGTGGTGATTCTTTATATATTCTAGATACGTATTAACCCCTTTTCCAATATATGATGCAAATCTTACCTCCCATTCAGTTGCCTTTTCACTCTGTTGTGTCCTTTAGAATTTTTAGGTTTGGTATAGTCCTAGTTGACAATTTTTTAATTTGTTAGCTGTGCTTTTGGTGTCATATTCAAGAAATCACTGCCAAAATCCAACGCTATGAAGTTTTCCCTTTTTTCTTCTAGAAATTTTATAGTTTTAGGTTTTATGTTTATATCTTTAGTCCATTTTGAGTTAATTTTTGTATGTGGTTATGGTAAGGGTCCAACTTCATTCTTCTGCATGTAGATATCCATTTTCCCCCAATATCATTTGTTGAAGAGAGTGTCTTTTTCCCATTGAGTGGTCTTGTCCCCTTTGTTGAAAATAATTTGACCTTATATATGAGAGTTCATTTCAGGCTCTATTCTGTTCCATTTGCTTATATTTCTGTCTTTATGCTAGTACTGTACTAGTTTGCTTACTAGCTTTGTAATATGTTTGAAATCAGGAAGTGTGAGACCTTCAGTTCTTCTTTTTCAAGATTATTTTGGTTATTCAGGGTTGAGATTTCATATGAATTTTTAAAATTATTTTCTTTATTTGCAAAAACTGCTGTTGGTAATTAGTGATTTCAATGAATCTATAGATCACTTTGGATAGTATTGCAAATTGCTTTAAAACAGAAATTTGATTTTATATCTCATGAGATATAGCTTAAGGAAAAAAAAAAACCTCTGCAAATAAACCTTGGTTTTATAATCATAGTTATGGTGATATTTATCTTTTTATCCTGAAACTATTATATACAGAGGGTGCCAAAAAATATATACATATTTTCAGAAAGGAAAAAATTGTATTAAAATTCTAATACTCTATATATTAATAACGAGATGAATAAAAGTCATGTTTGACTTCTGAAATTACAAGAGGTGCTCAAAGTGGTTACCATCAGTATTTATATAATACATAGATAACATCTCTTAAAATGTGTATACATTGTTTTTGGCACCCCCCCACCCCCAATATAATAGAATAAAGCAAATAATTATGTTAACATTCTTAGAAACCAAGATTGTCAAAATGAGGTATAAATATAAAATTTTAAACTAAAATCAGGAACAAGACAGAGATGTCCACTGTCACCACTGCTATTCAATACAGTGCTAGAAGTTCTAGCCAGAGCCATCAGGCAGGAAAAAGAAATAAAAGTCATCCACATTGGGAATGAAGAAGTTTCACTTTTGCAGACAACGTGATCCTTTATATAGAAAACCCTAAAGACTCCAACAGAAAAACAATTACAAATAATAAATGAATATAGTAAAGTTGCAGGATACAAAATCAATGTACAAAAATCTACAGCATTTTTATATGCAAACAATGACACTTCAGAAAAAGAAATGAGAGAAATGATACCTTTCGTGATCAAGACAAAAATAATAAAATACTTAGGAATAAACTTAACAAAGTACATGATGGACTTATACACGGAAAACTATAAGACACTATTAAAAGAAATTGAAGAAGACACAAAGAAATGGAAAGATATTCCATGTTCATGGATTGGAAGAATCAACATAGTTAAAATGGCCATATTACCCAAAGTAATATACAGATTTAATGCAATTCCAATAAAAATCCCACAGACGTTCTTTTGAGAAATAGATTAAAAAATTATCAGATTTATATAGAACCACAAAAGACACTGAATCGCCAAAACAATCCTCAAAAAAAAAAAAAAAGACTGGAGGCATCACGCTCCCAGACTTTAGTCTATACTACAAAGTGTCAATAATCAAAACAGCTTGGTATTGGCAGAAAAATAGACATACAGAATGGAACAGAATCAAAAACCCAGAAATAAATCCACAAACATATGGACAGATAATTTTTGACAAAGGAGCAAAAAATATACAATGGAGAAAAGAAAGCCTCTTCAGTAAATGGTGCTGGGAAAATTGGAAAACCACATGCAAAAGAATGAACCTGGACTGTGAACTGTCACCATATACCAAAATGGATTAAAGACCTCTACATAAGACCCGAAACAATTAAGTGCATAGAAGAAGGCATCTGTACTAAACTTATAGATCTTGGGTTCAGAGAGCACTTTATGAACTTGACCCCAAAGGCTAGGGAAGTAAAAGCAAAAATAAATGAATGGGATTATATCAAACTAAAAAGCTTCTGTACAGCAAAGGACACCATCAATAAAGTAAAAAGAAAACCAACTAATGGGAGAATATATTTGCAAACAATGCTTCTGATCAGGGGCTACTATCTAATATATATAAAGAACTCATAACAACTCAACAACAAAAAAAACAAATGATCCATTAAAAGAAAAGGGCAGAAGACCTAAACAGACACTTCTCCCCCAAAGACATACAAACAGCCAACAGACACATGCAAAAATGCTCCACATCACTAGCAATTAGGGAGATTCAAATAAAAACCACAATGAGATAGCACCTCACACCTGTTAGAATGGCCATAATCAGCAAGACAAGGAGTAACAAGTGCTGGAGAGGCTGTGGAGAAAAAGGAACCCTCATACACTGCTGGTGGGAATGTAAACTGGTGCAACCACTATGGAAGGCTGTATGGAGATTCCTCAGAAAACTAGGAATTGCCATGTGACCCAGCCATCCCTCTTCTGGGTGTCTACCCAAAAAACCTGAAAACCTTACTTTGCAAAGATATATGTACTCCAATGTTCATCGCAGCACGGTTTACAGTGGCCACGTCGTGGAAACAACCAAAGTGTCCTCTGATAGATGACTAGATAAAGCAGTTGTGGTACATTTACACAATGGAATATTACTCAGCAATAAGAAAAGATGAAATACAGCAATTTGTGACAACATGGACAAACCTTGAAAACATTAAGTGAAATAAGTCAGAATGAAAGAATCAAGAAACATATGACCTCACTCATAGGTGGAATATAAAACTGAAAGTAATGAAACAAAAACTCATGGACAATCAGTGGTTTGGTGGTTGCCTGGAGGTAAGTGTGGGGAGGTGAGGAGGTAGGGTTGGGGGGCATGGGGAGGGGCATTAAATGTAAAAATAAGTAAATAAATTTTAAAAAATGAAAAAAAAAAATTTAGCTCCTACTACTTGGCAAAGTCCCCTCTCAGGAAGGTCAATTCCTTCTTCACAGGAGAGGGAAGTGGCAATAGTAAAGAGAAGAAGGTTGTCTCTCTCTCTCTCTCTCTCTCACACACACACACACACACACACACACACACACACACACACACGCGCGCGCGCGCGCGCGCGCGCGCGCGCGCGCACAGCCAGTGAAAACCAAAACTAAATGAAAGACATCTTAACCTTAAATTAAATGAGAATAAATATAAACTTAGGTATTAAAAAATTTTTTGTCCTAGCTTCACCCCGTGAGGAAGTTTAGAAGTCAACACAGTTGCCATGAGCATCCCTACTCAAATTGTAGTCTCTATATCCCATTTCCCACTAAAAGTTTCACTGGCGAAATTGCTAAGGCCAGGTTTGGCAGGAAATGAAAATGACAGCTTGGGACATATTGTCATACCAGAAAACAAGGAAACTAAGATTTGTGTCAAATGAACACAGAATAGAATCAATGGGATACCTTCAGGTTGAAGATGGGATAATTTAAGTATTGAAGGAAAAAAAGAAACATCAAATATATTAATATTCATGAATTCATAATGTTTTTTAAAAACAACTAATTGGCTACCTTTTGTGGGGGCTAGGGAACCAATTTATTAAGAAAACCCCTAAGTAAAGGGAAAGGATCAAGCACCTACCCTGCCATTCTAGCATAAACTTCACCTTGGAGTCACCAAATAGTTGATGAAGGAAACAGTATTTCCTTATGGAAGAATTACAGTTCATAAATGCAGAGGAATGATGGAATTGATATATCATCACTTTTCAATTCCTAATGAAACAATGGATCTAGGCAAGGACCATCAGTAGCTAGCTGCTAAAAACATTTGACCAAAACATGATGGAAACTTTGTAACAGGTGCATAAGGCTAACAGCTGAAACCACTGACCAGTCTTGATATACAAAGAAAAACAACCAGACTTCAAGTGCTTCCCAGTGACTTGCAATTGGAAGTATGAGTACATACCACTTGCAATGTCTCTTGACCAAAAAACTGAACCTAGTCTTATTTAACCTTTAAGTCTAACCAGCAGTTTTGATGTTTTTAAAGATTAAATGAAGTCTGAGATCTGTTTCCAAATGACCCTGTGGTGGGTGTGGGTGGAGTGAATGGAACAGATGGACCATGCCCATCATAGCTGGACATGAGCAGAAGGGAAGCCATCATACTCATACGTGTGTTTTAAAACTTCCAAAATAAAAAAGTATCTTTAAGAAGTATTTGGACTCCATAACATTTTTCTATTTGGAAAAACCACCTGGATTTCTTGCTTGCTCCAACTTGTCATAGAAATTCTTCCCTTGAGGTTTCACTTGTCACTTTATAATGAGCAGTGTAAATACAAGCTGGAAGAATATTATGTGCAAGAAGGGTTGGCTAAGTAGTCAGCCTGGATTGCGGAGGGAGGCCTTTTAATGGTATTATGAATCTTTGCAGAAGCAAAAATCAGAGAGAGTTAAGTTTTTAACACCATTTTGGCACTTTTAAAGATATGTATCTGTAATTACTTAAAATCTATTTTAAAGTATTCAATTTTGTTTTCACTTTCTAAAATTTACATAGTTTGACATATTTTTCTCATGTCACATAACAATACGGCATTCTTCAGTTAGCATCCTATAGTCTGCCAAGCCATTCAAGGAAAGTATTTAGAAAATAGGACAGCATCATGTTCTTTGAGCCATTAAGGTACATTCATTTAATTTACATTCCTCTGAAGATTTCTCCCATCTCCAAGATTCTTTTATTTTATGACAAAACCATAGTTCTAGAAGTTTGTTTCTCGCACCTGAAAAGACTAGATCTGGGACATGGTCTTGTAAAACATAAGAGGTAAGCCCAATGAATTGAACGCAGGCCTGGAGGGTGAAGAGGTTGAATGCCCACAAATGGTGCTGGTGTTGGGGTGTGGGAGAGATTTGTTCAAAGAGAATTCAAAGAGGAAATTAGTCCACTTAGAGTGAGATAGTCAGAAGAGGACCATGACAGCAACCAAGAAATTTGGTGGGGGAGGAAAGTAGATATAAGAAATATGGGTGCTGCAGTTTTGTAAGGAATGCACTCATAAAGACTGTAACTTAAAACTTGAGTAACTGAAGGCTAATTTTCTCATGGGAATACATGGAAAGTAGGGCATGTATTTGCAGAGCTCATAAATCTATAACTGGCAACTTTTAAATGTTTTTTGTTATTTTTACTAAAGTTTCTAGGGCTCTGGTTCTTAAATTCACAGTAAAAAAATCAAAGCAGTTATTTCAACTTCTTTACCGTATTTTATCATGTCTCACTTGTATTACACAATTATTGATTTGGGGGAATGTTTTCCCAGCACTGGCACCACCATTTAATGAATGATTGGAGGGTCAAACATTCCTTAAAATATAATAACAAAAACAACTCAGCAACACAATAATCAAAAATCACCACCCAAGGTGTTTCCTAGATTGGGAACAACATAGTTCACATCACTGACAAAAATATGTCAGGTATTTGTTTAATCAGTTAATCCTGCCAAGTAGGTTAGGGAGTATATAGACAAGTTCCTCTTCTCAATTTACAACGGACCTGGACAGATAGAGCACAATGAAACAGAAAGACTAGTCCAAGTCCAAGACAGTATGTCATGGGTTAAATGTAGCGATTTACATTTGATCCTGAAGACTGAATCAAACTTAGAAAATGAATAGGAGAGAAAAGTAATAGTGAATCAGACTGAGTTCACTGGTATAGGATGTGTAATGAATTCCTTAAATAAAAAATAAAAGCTAGAGTAGAAAAACACATAGCAGTAGCACCAAAACCTTTCAAAGCTAACGTGGATAAAAATCAAACACAGTGAATGGAAAGTGAGCTGATTCTGGGTGGTGAGCACATAATTAGATGTGTAGACAATGTAATGTAGAATTGTACACCTGGAAACAGTGTAATTGATATTAATGTCACCCCAATAAATTTAACAAAAAAAAAAAAAAAGAAAAAAGAAAAATCAAGTATAGACAAGTAGGAGCATGAGAACTTTGTGTTCCCTAACAGAAAACGAACTGCAAGCTGCCAGCCGTCCAAGATTACCTTTGTTTATATTTCTCTGACATTCTTACAGCAATAGGTCAAACGAGCAGTGTGGGCCCCTAACTGAGAACTCGGGTATTTACTGATCATCTATGCTCAGACTTGTGCTCCAGTGTCCGATTTAGAAAACACCAACAAACAAAAGACTGGTGAGTAGTGCAGTGGCTGCAAATCCAAATTAGACTAAATGGATGGGGCTCTCGGCTGGGCACAATCTGACTACCCTGAAGCTAGTTTCCCCGCTATTTCACAAAGGAATGGCATAAAGGGGGCGCCTCCAGTCAAATTACCCTTGACCGCACTGTTTGGACTTTGATCCCAGGCAGATAAGGAAGCAATTCCCAGAAACACCGGCGACCTGGGCCCAGAGACGGGCCTATGGCCCAGGAGGAGCCTGGACGGTGTCCACACCGGCCCTAAGCGCCTGTTACACGGGCCGGGAGGATACACGATGCAGGAAGCTTTTCATTTTCTCAACCATTTCCCACCGCCTCACCCCGACCAGGGGGCAGAAGCGGCCAAATCCGCCCAGGGATTCCTGTCCCCGTCAACCCGCACCGAGACGGCTGCGGTCCGAGTACACCCACACGCCGGGAGGGAGGTCAGGCGTGGTGGCGGCCGCAAAGCAGTGGCGGGGGGCGGGGGACGGCACCGGGGACACCCGAGGACAGGATCCGGAAGTGACGGCAGGTTGACCACTCTGGCATTCCGTAGCCCGGCACTGACGCCTGGCCGGATCGGACGGCGCGCCGCGGTGGACAAATCGTCTGTGTGAGCGCCTGCGACGCCGGCCCTGGTGAGTCCGCAGCAGTGGTGGGAGCCGCCGGCCCGGGAGGGGATTCGGTCGTCTCTGTCCCGAGAGGGATGGGTGGGCCTGTCTCCGGTCAGCCCGCCGCAGACCCGCGGGCCTGGCCGCCGCCTCATCTCCCTCAAGCCGAGGCTGGCGATCTGGGGACCCTTCCTCTCTAGCTGTTTCAATGACAGGGCCTTAAGTTTAGTGACAGACCCCGCAGCTCTTCCGGTTCACTCTGAACGCGTCGTGTGAGAGGCCGAGTCACTGGACTACATGTTAAACGTTAGGAAACGCAGGTTATCTGAATAACGTTGATGATCAGTAAAACATAGCGAAGGCTTGCGGCGAGGTGGGCGGTGTTCGTGACCCCGGGCCTGCCTGCCCCTGTGAACATTCCGGGAACCACGAGCCCGGAAGCCTGAGGCTTAAACCAGGCCCCCGGAGACGGTGTGTGCTGAGTGTGGCTCTGGGTTCTCCGCGGCCTTTCCTTTGTAATTCATGTTCATGCATCGATTGTACTAACGTTTAAGTTAATGACACAGGTCAAGGTTGTATTGGGGTTAAACCATGAGGGATGCGGCTTTTTCTTTCTAGGCACAAAGTTAGAGCTGTAGTCCTCGCGTGCTTGCTTTTCGGAGCCCTGACAGTGGGCGGAAGTAACGCAGGAATCATGAGTTTCGTTTCTCTTTTCGTTCTTAAATCATCAAATCTGTCCTGGAGCTGTTGAATGTATCGATAGGCACTTAAAAAAAAGTTAAAGTATAGTTGACATTAAAGAACATGTTTGAGGTGTGCAACACAGACTCTACATCTATACACTGTACAAAGTTATTATGATATTATTGAGTGTATTTTCTATGCTATAAGGTGCATCCTCGTGAATTATTTTGTCTTTAAAACTGGCTGATGTTCCCCATACGCATCCTCGATTTTTAATTTTAGCCACAGGGAGAACTGTATCTTACTAATATTCAAGAGATTGGATTTTTCCTCCTTTGACTTGTTTAATTTGGAAGAGGAAGAGCAACCTCTTCTATTAATAATAATAGCTAAAACTTATAAAACACTTACTCTTTCATTGTTTTATTAATTCATTTAATCTTCAGAACAAACCTGTAAAGTGAATACTGTTATTCTCATTTTACAGATGAGAAAAGTTAAATGAATATCTTTGATAATTGTACAATATTTGCTATTATTTTTAGTATTTTACTTTAGTATATTTTAAGTAAGTTCCATGTTAGAAATTTTTTACTGATGTCATTTTTAAATCAATATTTCCTGCATTCATTTTATTTAGTATATGAGTATACTAGGGAAGAGCTGAGGTCAGATCTTTGAGTGTATAACATCCTGATAATGGGTAAATATCAGTAAAGTAGTTTACAATTTAAATTTAAAAATAATTATGAAGAAAAATGATGCATTTCTTTCCCTATTTTGATTTTACACAGGGAGAACACCTGTTTCAATCTGGGAAGCCTTTAAATGAAACGTGCTTAAAATCTTAGATCATACACTGGAGACCCCAATCAACAAGAAGGTGGAAACGAAGGATGTTGTCCTTAAACAGCCTACAGAATGTCACCTATAACCCGGTAACTGATTTATATGAAATCACTTTTTACCGGTGGCAGGATTGAGAGCAGATCCAATTGGATAATAATTATCTATTGCAGGAGATGGGGGCAGGGCAAGAATAAGATTCAGTAAACATATGTAAAGCACCCACTGTGTGCTAGGGCCTGTCGTGGATACTGACTAAATAACAAGCCCTTGGAGCTCAGTCTAGTAGAGGACCAGGTCACATGTATATATGACAATGTGTGAGAACTGTGTTATGGAGAACATTGGAGAACAGTGGAGGGAATGCCAATGTTGGTGGTGGTGGGTTGGTGCAGATGATGATAAGATAATTTAGAAAGGAATACTGATTTCTTACTCTGCAGGTTTTTAATTTTGTTTTTCAATTAGACCTGTTCATGTCTCAGTTTTTTTCTTTCAAATAATGCATGGTACTTGAGCAGGGAAACATCAGAAACTAGTGGTGAGATGGAAAATGAGAAAAATTAAGGGTATTGTCCTGACCTCAGGCTGGCCCAAGAACCCACAAATGACTGTAATTGTTGGAAATTTCAGTGTTTGTCCTGGGAAGTAATGAATGTGTTTTAGTTTTATTTGGTGATGTAGTCTTCTCTATCCGGAGCTGAATCCTAAATTTAGGTCTGAGGTAGAGTTGCTTCTTTTTTTTGGTAAACATCCTAGAAGACTCTTAGGTAATAGGGAGGGTGAGAGGCCTGGAAGCAAGGCCCTAAACCAGTCCTATTAGTGTAAGTCGGCTCTGTTTTTTATTACTTACTTTGTTCATGTAACTTTTTTTCCCCTAAATTTTAAGGTCATTGCATAAGAATAAGGTACAACCACCATATCAAGCAAACTCAGTTTTTGAGGAAATAGCCTTCAGTAGCAATAAGATTAAAAAGGATAGCTTACTGAATTGGAAGTCAGAGACATTTAAAATGATTTTGTGCATCCTAGGGTTAAAAACATTTCAAGGTTGTAGACTCACTTTTTGCAGAGATTAAAAAAGAAAGGCTGCCTGCCAAGGGTGACTGAAGTGTAATGTTGGCTCAAGCTTGGAGAAGGAATGAACAGTCAGGTTACACTGTCCACTTCTGCCCTTCATGCACAAAGATGCCTATTTGAATTTTATTTAGGAAATTATTTTTGAGATTAAAATCCCTAAATGTCTTGACACTTGCACTTAGTGCTCTAAACCGTAGAATTGAAACAAAAATAAGTTGATGTTTATTTCCTAATGCAGGTGACCTTGAGAAGTAGTGTGGCTACTCTAGAGTGGCACATGCATCTACGGCTCCCAGATGGCCTCACTGCTGTTCTAAGGGCAGTACTTGATCACAAATTTCTAGAGGAAAGATTTTTTTTTTTTTTTGGCAGTTTTATTTGTTTGTTTCTCTGTTTTATAGTCAGTTCTCACAAACAAAATGATAGAGGTAGAAAGACTGAATTGAATGGCAAAAGTAACATTTTGATCTATCTTTAAACTTCATTTATTGTTAAATATTCATAACATTGAGTGCCCATATTGCACTTAAGCTCTTCTATCATTTGTAGCTAGTTGCTCTTCCAGTGTTCAAAAGACAAAAAAAGAAGAGGCTGCAAATAACTTAGATATTTTAAGTTATCCATTGGGATATTGTGCAAGCTAGACTTAAGAAACTATTTTCTTGCATTATGGTTATTTTGTTAGTGATCAGACAGTGGGAATATGTTTATTGAGTTTCTACTGTATTCTTTATTAAACATTATGAAGGAACAGAACCCTACCTTACTTTAATTTCTTAATGTTGTTAAAGTTTTGATAATGGACAAAGACAAATTCTGTCCATATTAACTCTTATTTAATATATTTCATCGACTAGTTCAATTGATAGAATTCCAAGATTTAAAAAAGTCAGGCTTCATTTTCCATTTACCGGTAAATTCAGTGAATAATTTGGAAGATAGTATTTTCATACCAGAAATGCCCTCTGTGAAATACATTGTTTGGCAACTCAGTCTCTATCTAAACATTTTATTAATGTTCGTAAGAGCTCTTACGATGTGATTGCAAGCTGGTTAAGAAGTTATTTAGAACTTGAACAAATTGGTTATTACTCCACGTTAGTAAAGCACCTGTTAACATTAATCCTACCTGGTACTAAAAGCTCCTCATGCCAATTTCCATAGGAACCTTGCTTCCTTTCTCCTTAATATTCTAAGTATGTCCCTGTCTGCCTTGACATTTAATCTTCAAACACAAAGCGACAAAAAACAATGAAATGTTCCTTTTTAACCTCTGACGTCCCTTCCAGCCTTTGTTCCCTTTTTGTACTTTGGCTGACTACCTTCCTGAAAGTGAGTCAATTTATGCTGCCTTGATTTTCTCACCACAGCTCTGTTCTCTCACTTTTTTACTTTTTCTTAATTGTGTTCTTGTCTGTGCCAGTCTTATCTTTACCTTCTCCCTTACTTTCATGTCTTTACTGATCACCTTTAGACCTTTCAAGTATGTTTGCAGTCTGTGTACAGTTTTGGTCTTTCACCACTCCAGCTATGAGATGCCCTGCCAACCCTTCAGGCTATGAGTTTGAATTTGTGTCTTCCTCCCCCAGCTGGCTTCCCTTTTGTGGTTTTCCATTTCTGACAGTGTCCTTCTGCTGTTAGCTTGTGCCTCCTCCCAGGCTACCAAGCCTTCACCAGTCTGAAGATAATCGCTCTTCAAAGTTTAAAATTAACTTATGTCAAACTCAGTGGCTTTTCTTTTTTTTAATTCTTGTTTTTATTTTTATTTATTTATATATATATTTATTTTTTAAATATTTATTTTATTGTTTGAGAGAAGGTGAGAAAGAGAGAAGGGGGAAGGGGAAGGGTCCAGAGCAGTATCCATAGTTGTATATCATTAGTTGTGACATAGTTCTATTTCACACAAGGTGAATGTGAGGCCACGTGGGTTAGGTACTGAACTGGGGGACTCCTGCACGGGAGGTGAGAACCGTCACCACCATGTTGGTGGTTACCAATTGCGCCGCAGTTCAGCATATGGGTTTGCACAGGCCAGGCCTGGACCCGATCCTAGGACCTCACAGTTGCAAGATGAGTGCTCAGCCTGCTGAGAGATCCCAGCATCCCCTTGTTTTTAAACTATAAAAGATAATATATGTAAATCATTTTTAGAAATTCAAACACTATTTAAGGGTTTCATTAAAATATAAAATTTTCTTCTACCCTGCTGCTCAGTGCCCCCTACTAAAGGCAGTCATTTGCTACCAGTTTTTTGTATGTCCTTGAGAATTACAAGGACTGTCGAAAAGCATTCAGCCATATAATATGAAAAATAGAGGTATTTATGCTGGATTTTTTCCGGACAGCTTTCATATATGTGGATGTCCAAGAGTATGTGTGTTGTAGTTACCACCTTTTCTATATCTTGTACCTTTATTTGCTTGTATCATATTATATAATCTGTTGTACACCCAGCTTTTTCCCATTTAACACATTTTGGAGATATTAAGACATTTAGAATTTCCTCACTTACTTTAATAACTACATAATTAGTTCATTGTATGTTTGTGGTATACCTTATTTAACCAGTCCCCTGTTAAAGGACTGTTTCCTTTTGTGATTGTATACAGTACTGTGGTATGCATCCTTATGTGAATCTTTGTGCACATGTGCCAGTGTTTTTATAGGATAAATCAAGTTTGTCCAACCTCTGGCCCATGGGCTGCATGCAGCTCAGGATGGCTCTGAATGCAGCCCAAGACAGATTTGTAAACTCTTAAAACAAGAGATTTTTTTGCAATTGTTTTTTTTTTAGCTCATCAGTTGTCATTAGTGTTAGCGTATTTAATGTGTGGCCCAAGACAATTCTTCCACTGTGGCCCAGGGAAGCCAAAATGTTGGACACCCCTGGCTAAATCTTATACTTTTTGCAAAGTGGGTCAGAAGCTTTGATATTCATTTCATTACTGTATCTCTTTTTTTGGAACTTTTGTATTTTTCTGTGTAAAGATATTGCCAGGCCTTTACTGAAATTCACTTCCTTGATGTGCCTGTTCTGCCCTGACTGATCCTTTTCCTTTCTTTCTCTTCTCACTCCTGTATGGAGGTGTCCAACATACTATGAGTTTTTATGATTTGCCAGCATAGATGGCTGTGATTTATTACAGTGAAGGGATATAGAGCAAAATCACAAAGGAAAGAGGCATACAGGGCAAAGTCCAGGTCACCAGTCCCCTTGGTGTTTTTCCAGTGGCGTCACACAGGTGTGATGAAAGTCCAGCACACGTGTGAGATGTCATCTCCCACGGAAGCTCATTAGTGACGCACTGGGTCCTTTACAGGGGCTGATCACGTAGATAACTTTTGCCTATAACATACAGAAATTTCAGAATCCCTAAAGGAAGCAAGTGTCAACATAAACTGTATGCTTGCACAGACAGTTCTGGTATGGTAAGCCACCCTTATCAGTTAGGCTGCTGGGTGCTCTCCCCAAATCCAAGTTCCTAGACACCGGCCAAGGGCCTACCTTGTGAGTAAGCCTTTCAAGGATAGTAGTCAGGTCTGCTTTTCTACACACCCCTTAATTTTACAAGCCATTGAGGTTTTGCTCCTGACTTTTCCTCTCTCTCAGTTTGTCTATTTTGGTGTCTTTAAAAACCATCTCTGCCTTGACTTTTAAGTATGGGTTCTCCTAATTCATTTAATGTATTGTCCAGAATCTCCCATGCCTCTCAGTGTATTTGCTCTCAGAGGTCCTTCCAATTCTTCACACTAAGTTTTCAAAACCAGACTCATCCTCTTTCTTAATAGAAATTTATTTGCTCCCCAGTTTTACTATTTTAGATTGTAGCCCTATGTAGACAATTTCCTTTGAAATATATCTATCTCTCTTCTCACACTTCCCCTCCTCACACCTCCCCTCCCTCCCAATGTCTGCTACCATCAGTGTTATCTCCTTATGCCAGGCTTACTGGAAGTAGTCAGTTCCCCTGCCCACTGGACTATGGTTCTCAAACCCCCTTCATTATGCCATTCTGAAATCTAACCCAGACTGTCTCTAACTGCTCCCTTATCACTTATTGTTGCCCAAATAGGTTTTATCTTTTCCTTCCTCTCTGCTTTTGTAAACGCATTTCCACCTGAACTGCTTCTTTTTCCTTTGCTTAACTAGGTTTTCCCAGTTCAGATCATACCTCTTTGATAAACTTTCTTTGGCCACTTTAGTTAGAATCTTAATATATTTTTCTGGTGCATTAATTTGACACTTACTGCCCCATTTTTTTGCATGTTGAATTAGGGTTTGTAGCTATAAGCACAAAAGGCGATATCTAAGCAGAAAAGGAATTTATTGAATGATACTGAGTAGTTTTCAGAATCTACAGCAGAATTGAAGAATCAAGCTTGTCAACTACAGTCATAGCTCCCAGCAGCATGCTGTAGGACTCTTCCCATAAAGAGACATCTGTTGCCACTACTATCTCTGACCCTAGAAGTAGCTGCTGCCTACTTGCTGGAGTGAATACTGCAGGATTCTGGCTTCTTTTTCCTACTTCTGACTTCACATCTGAGCTGCGGTGCTGATTGCCAGAGCTTTGTCATCTGCCCTCACTGTAATCTAGACGAGAGCTCATGTTCCTAAGGTGGAGATAGGGAAGGAGATTCAATTTTTAACAGCCAAACTAAGATCACATTTCTACTCTAATTATTTTTCCATGGGTATCTGACTTCTCCCCAACTGTACTATAAGCTTCTCATGGACCCCACTCTCGTACTTTTTTTCCAGCTGTAGTCTGCCTAATAGCGATTCTTGTGTATGGCAGACGTTTAATAAGAGATCGTAAAAAAGGCAAATGTGATTCATCTAGGAAGTTTTGGAAAGTAACACCAAACCTAACTAGGGTTTATGCTTATGATATTGTCTCCAATGTGAGCATATCTATATTTTAATTTTTTACATAAATTAATTGTGAAGCATAAAGCATTGAAGTTTGGAGTTGCCTAGAAAACAGATCAGTTCTCCCTTTCACAGGAGCAAATAGCCAGGAGTTAGGTGAATGGGCTGTAGGACATTTTGTCTCTTTCACATGGTCCAAAGCTGAGTATTACTGATAAAATTTAGGGTACTTTACTAAGTAAAAAGTATTAATCCAAACAATTAAAATGGCAAATGGCCCAAATCCTCAGCACAGTTGTTTCTCAGACTGTAACAACAGTAACAGTTGTGAACAACTTATTAGCAGTGATGGGATTAGGTTATTGCTCTCAAAAAGCTCTTCCCAACCCTAAAATTAATGCAATAACAAAACAGTGGTTATAAAGTATAAATACTTATTATAGAAATCTGGAAAATATGAAGAAGAAAATCCCCTTAAGAAAAGTATTGTAACATTTTTGGCATATTTCTTTAGTTTTTTTCTTTTTTCTTTGTAATGTTATTTACTTAGTTAAGATCATACTGTATATAGTTTTGTAAGCTATTTTCTCACTGGCATTTATTTAATCACTAATATTTTTTTGTGTTATTAAATATTTTGCATAAATATAATTGGAACGTGTATATAAAATCTGAAGTTATAAAATCTGTCTCATTTTATTAAGAGATTTACATTATGGAGATGCTATACATATTCTTGGAATTGGCCTTGTCCCAAAAGATCATGCAAAGGTGTAACTCCCACATTCTCTACACACAAAAATTGAGCAGTTTACAGTGTGGCTACAGCCACACTGTTTATCACGTACCCTCCCACCTCCACCCCACCCCACTCTCAGCAGATTCCATGACACCCACCCTGCCCCCAGTGGTTGCCGTGACACCAGAGGATAATTGGCTTTGGAAATGTTTTGCTGCTTAAGGCAGCAGCACTCACTGTGCTGCAGCTGCCAGTTGCCCCATCTGTGTGTGTGAAGCCTACCAGAGCCCAGTTTCCGGGTGGTGAGAGCTCATTCATTCACCATGTAATCATTGATTATCTCTTGACCTCTGTCCTGGAGACGCAAAGGTGATGACCCAGTGCTACCCCACACAGCTCACAATCTAGGCAGAGATACCTGCAATGGACAGAGGACAACGTGTGACAATGGTCCCTCAGAGGGCTCACTCAGGTAGTCCAGGGAGGCTGAAAAAGGCTCCACAGATGTTGTACTTGAACTGAGATTTTCAGCGTATGAGCCTCTAATATACAGCTACTTTATATGGCCTCTCATTATTTCTTGATAGTCAGAGTTACATCAGATAGATTTTAGCATCTGTCATAACTTGGGTGAGCTTGGCATAAGACATGGTGATGTCTGGCCTGATTGGTTTGGCCAGATGCTCCCAAGTGGAAGATGGAGGAAATGCAGCCACATAGCATAGACCCCAGCCAGTGGAGTCACCTCAGGGAAAGGGGAGTGACAAGGTCTGAGTGTGTCAGGCCCCAGGCAGAAAGGCTGGGTTTCAAGAGCTGAGAGGGCAGGTGAGCCCTGAATACTGTGCGGAAACACCAGTTGGAGCCCAAGCCTGTAGACAGACCAGGCCAGGTTCGGTGGACACCATGTGAGAATCATAGGCACCCAGAGCTTGTCCCTAGGGCGGGGGTGGCGAACCTATGGCACGCGTGCCCAAAGTGGCACGCGGAGCAATTATTTCAGCATGCGGAGCTGTGAATACCATTTAAAAAATTATTGTTTATGCTCTTATAGACAAAAATAATCGGTACCTCTATCTCACTCAATGGGTTGGCACGCAAGTTGAGCGAGTATACTCTTACTTCATAAACTTTGGCACTCAATCGCCAAAAGGTTCGCCACCCCTGCCCTAGGGTCATGAAATTCTCTGGTTGTCAGGAATGTGGTGTGGGTTGCAGTTTGGAAGCCCAGAGATCAGGCACTCATATCCCAGGTGTGGAGGAGTCCCCTCCACAGGCCATGAGTGTTGTCATCTCTGTCAGCATTGTGAGGGCCTGGCATGGTCTATCAAGGAAAAGGAAAGGGAGGGGACATGACATTGCAACAAGTTGTTTTCCCATTACCAGAATTATTCCATTAAGTGGAAGTTTTATTTCACAAAATCCCCAGCCAAATAAGAAGTACTGTGAATAGTATTACCTTCTGTCTTTTTTCAAAGAATTGTTTGCAGATACTGTGGATAGCCTAGCTGTGTTGTTCCCTTGTAGCTGTTTAAATAGTGAGCATGGCTTGGAAAATGCTGGGTTTTGAGCAGATTTGTATGCATCCTTTAAGAATGTACTCTTTCAATTTTGTTTGTGTAACAGGACATTTGTTAAAATGATTTTTCCTAGGTAATCCCCTATGTTGGCACCATTCCTGAGCAGTTGGAGTCTGGAACTTTGATTGTAATACGCGGGCACGTTCCTGGAGATTCGGACAGGTAAAATCATTGTATTAGATTCAAAAAAGAACATAAATGTCTCTTTGTGACTATAGAACAACAGAAAATAATGTGGGAGAGACATTTTGATACTCTAGAGGCCTGATTTTATTTTTGTCAACAGCCTGGCTTAGGTGCTGAGGAGAGTAGAATGACTGAAATAAAAGTTATTTGGGTTTGTTTGTTTATTTATTTATTTATTTATTTATTATTACTCTAAGTCTGATTTTATATAAAGAATTAGGTGTATAGTTGGTGAGGGTAACTGTGCTCAGAAGACAGGGACAAAGTCTGGTTATAGTATTATTCCCACAACATCTCTGAAAGTCTGGTCCAGGTGCTTTTATCTGATTCCTGCGGTGGGTACAAACTGAATGAGGCCATATCAGTTAGAGATGGGCTTAGCTGGGTGTGGCTGATGCCCATATAATAGTGGTTTAAAGATTTATTTTTACTGTTTTTGACAGAGAGAGAGACAGAGGGAGGAGGAAGGGCCCAGAGCAGTCTCCATAGTTGCACATCATTAGTTTTCGATATGGTTTCATTCTACAGGTGGGCACAAGTCTGTGCAGGGCAGGAACCAGGCCAGGGGCCTTCCGCATGAGGCTTGCCCTGGTGAGAAACGAACTGGGGACACACCCCAGTTCAGCAAATGGGTCTTTATGGGCCAGGGCCGGGATTCAATCCTCAGACCCCAGGGCTGCAAAGTGAGCGCTCAACCCACTGAGCCATCCTGGCTTCCCCAATAGGGGTTTAAATAAGATGTGAAAGTCCAATCTGAAGGAGAGAGCCCAGGCTTTCTAAGGCAACTCCTTCAAGTCGTTAGAAAATCAGGCCTTTCCCAGCTCTCTGCTCTGCTATCCTCAGGGTAAGGTCCTCTTTCTCCTGATTCTTAGAAACTAGAACTCCAGCCCTTTGAGTAGCTGGATGGGTGCATGTGGTGTTTGGAGGGAGGGGCTGGGGGTAGGAAAAAGGCAAATGACACCTGACTTTGAAGGCAGTCTCCAGTAGTTTGCCTGAACACTTCCCTTCTACCACATGAGTGGCCCTGCCTGCAAAGGAGGATGGAGAATGGAGGTTCCCATTCTGGACAGATGGGGCCCTAGCTATAGCTCAGGAGCTGTTACTAAGAAAGAAGGAAAGATCAGGCAGCTAGGTTTTTTCAACCACGTGACTGAAGGACCAATCATGTCCTTTCTGAGGACTCTTGTGGCCCGTGCTTCCCTCCTCAGATTCCAGGTGGACTTGCAGTGTGGCAGCAGTGTGAAACCTCGAGCTGATGTTATCTTTCACTTTAACCCACGTTTCAAAAGGGCTAACTGCATTGTTTGCAATACTCTGCAAAAGGAGAAATGGGGATGGGAAGAGATCACGTACAACATGCCTTTCCAAAAAGAAAAGTCTTTTGAAATTGTGATCATGGTGCTGAAAGAGAAATTCCAGGTAGGTTTTGGAGAATTAAAAGTCAAACCCTTATTAATGAGAGTGAGCACACAGAAAACCTTTCCCGTTAGTGAACATACCTTAACAGCTCTTAAATGCATAGGGAGAGTATGGTTTTATAATGTTTTTGGTAACGTAAGGGCCAGGCAGGTACCTAACGTGAGTTGGGCACAGCTCCTGTCTCCCACTGGTGTTGCCAGGCAGGAGTCTGGCACAGAGCAGCCACATCTGATTGTTTCTCCTAGCAGGACTGGGCTCAGTTCTGAATTGGCACAACATTCTAATAATTATGGGGTGGATCATAAATCTGGAACTAGGACAGGTGGGGAATCATAGTGTAGAAAATCAGAATCCCATTGTGAGGTCAAGTCCTACCACAAGATGGTTCTTTAGAATCATGAGACGTTAGACCCAGAGACCTCAGAAATTCTGTGTGTAGTAAATACTACCACTGGCTTCCTTAAGTATTTCATACCTTGTGTGTATGAGGCAGAATTTGGTCCTAGAGGCTCTTCCTCTGCTGGGCCTCACGCCTGCGGAGTGTCTTTTGAGGGACTCTTTCACCCCTTGTGTTGATCCTTCCCAGCCTTCAGGATCCCACTCCCACCAGAACATCTCCCCTAAATCACCTGAACTCCTTCCACCCTTCCCTTCTCTGTCCTTTAATACTCGTGTCTGTATCATTCTTTTTAACTTGTGCCTGTGCTTTGGTTTATCCCCTATATTTACTTTGCCCTCCACTGGTGTTTTAAGCTCCTTGAGGTCAGAAACCATACTGTGTTCTGCCTGTGTTTTCCCAACATTCGCCAAAACAGTAGCTGGCATTTGGGAGGGAGGAGAAATGAATTGTGTGTGCTGGATACCTGCTCTGCGTCAGGCCCTGTGCTGGGAGACCCACAGCAGTGGCCTTATCTCACAACAGCAGCCTTTTGAGCGAGAGCTTTACCTGCTTACAAAAGCAATCTCAGAGAAGCTGGGGAGTTTCCCCATGTTTGTTCATTCCGCAGGTTCAGTAACCTGTCATGTGCAAGGTGCAAGGTGGTCTGAGAGGGTGGTAGGCTCACAGGGCAGATCTCTCCTGGGTTCACAGGCCTCCAGGGCACCAGGGACCTCAGAACCCTGGGATGTCACATATTTATGCAGAGGAGCACACATGTTTATGCACATACGTTCACGAATGAATGATTGCTCTGGAGACAGGATCCCTGGCATTTAATCAGATCGGGCGGTCAAAAGAGGATAATCACTGCTGTTATTGAACGCTTTCAGATATAATTTGGTCACACACCAAATATGAAAACTGATAGGAAAAGGGCAAGTAAATCCAAGTAAACATTTTAATTTGGGTAAATTAATAAAGTTAATTAATTAACTGTTTTTTGGCGGGGGGGCGGGCGGCTGTCTTCTGTGTCCATCTAGGTGGCTGTAAATGGAAAACATGTACTGCTCTATGCCCACAGGATTAGCCCAGAGAAAATAGACACTCTGGGAATTTATGGCAAAGTGAATATTCACTCAGTTGGTTTCAGCTTCAGCTCGGTGAGTGCCCTTCCATAGCTTGGGATTGTTTTTGATGATGTTTTCTGATTAAATGGGAGCAAACCTCTTTAATTAACATCTTCTATTAAGATAAAAATAATGTAACTATTTCCCTCATTAGAGTATTCTTGGAAGTAAGTCTTTCAGACTAATAGGATGCTATTTCTTTTTTCTTATAAATTACATTTTTGTAAATTAGTCATTTAGCAAATTGGCCTGCTTCTCTGTGAGACCTATTTTTACTTATTTTTTTAGTTCTGTAACCCAACCTTGCCTTCTTTACTACTTTAAAAAAATTTTTATTTTCTTATTTTTTATTCTCGTTCTTTACCTCCCTCTCCTTTGGTAATCTATAAGTCTGTTTCTGTTTTTTCTTTATTTTTTTTAGATTCCACATGTAAGTGAAATCACACAATATTTGTCTTTCTTTCTGACTTCTTTCACTTAGCATAATGCCCATAGGTCCATCCATGTTGCAAATGGCAAGATTTCATTTTTTTTTTATTGACTAATATTCCATAGGATATATGGACCACATGTTCTTTATCCAGTCACCTACCAATGGGCACCTAGGTTGCTTCCATATCTTTGCTATTGTAAATAGTGCTGCAGTAACATAGGGGTGCATATATCTTTTCGGATTAGTGTTTTGGATTTCTCTAGATAAATATCCAGCAGTAGAATTACTGAGTCATAAGGCAGTTCTGTTTTCAACTTTTTAAGGAAAATTCATAACTTCTTCATAGCTACTGCACCAATCTACAATCCTACCAACAGGGCACAAGTGTTCCCTTTTCTCCACATCCTCACCAACACTTATTTGTTGATTTATCAATGACAGCCGTTTTGACAGGTGGTATCTCATTGTGGTTTAATTTACACTTCTCTGATGATGAGTTACGTTGAGCATCTTTTCATATGTTTGTTGGCCATGAATATGTTTTTTGGAGAAGTGTTTATTCAGGTCCTCTATTCATTTTTTAATCAGATTGTGTTTTTGGTGTTAAAGTTGTATGAGTTCATTATGTATTTTGGATATTAACCTCTATCAGATTTATCATTGGCAACTATCTTCTCTCATTCAAATTCCCATTGGTCTTTTCTTTTTGTTTGGTTTCCTTTCATTTATGATTTTATTTGGGCTCTCGTATTTTCTTGATGAGTTTAGCTAAAGGTTTGTCAATTTTATTTGTTTTTGCAAAGAATGAGCTCTTCCTTTTACTGATCTTTTCTATTGTTTTTTAAATTTCAGTTTTGTTAATTTTCACTCTGATCTTAACTGTTTCCTTCTTTCTTACTTTGGGTTTTAGTTCTTCTTTTGCTCGGTACTTGAGGTGTAGAATTAGATCATTCATTTGAAGTTTTTCTTGTTTGTTAAGATAGGCTTATATAACCTTTATCTATGAACTTTTATGGCATCCCATAAGTTTTGAAAAGGTTGTATTCATTTTCATATGTTTCAAGATAGTTTTTGATATTGTGTTTGATTTCCTCTTTGATTCATTGATTGTTCAGTAGTGTGTTGTTTTATCTCCTTGTATTTGTATTTTTTCCAGTTTTCTTCCTATAATTGATTTCTAGTTTCCTGCCATCATGGTCACAAAATATGCTTGATATGATTTCAGTCTTCTTGAATTCACTGAGGCTTGTTTTGTGGCCTAATATGTGATCTATCCTAGAGAATGTTCCCTTGAACATTCTGCAGTTTTGGGATGAAACGTGCTATAAATGTCTGTTAAACTTATCTGGTCTAATGTGACATTTAAGGCCACTATTTCCTTATTAATTTTTTTTTGTCTAGATCTATCCATTGGTGTGAGTGGGGTATTAAGATCTGCTACTGTTACTGTATTACTGTGGATTTCTCCCTTTATGTCCAGTAATAATTGCTTTATATATTTAGGTTCTCTTGTATTGGGTGTGTAGATATTTATGATTGTTATATCTTGCTCTTGGATTGACCCCTTTATATAATGTCCTTTCTTTTCTTTTTCTACATTTTTTTGTTTGAAAGTCTGTTTTTGTCTGATGTGAGTATTGCTGTGTTGTATATCTCCTAAGTAGTTATTATAGTTTAGGCTGAGTTTGATACTTTTTTTTTTGACCTTCTTACCAGCTTTTAAAATGTCTAATTCACTGTATTTATTACATGTTTGACTTTAGCCATAAGATTTTTTGTTTCTTCTATTTTCTTATTTCTGGTTATGGTCTTTCTGTTTCTGCTTAAAGAAGACCCTTTAATATTTCTTATAAAGCTGGTTTAATGGTGATGAACACTTTTAGTTTTTGCTTGTCCAGGAAACTCTTTCTCTCTCCTTCAATTATGAATAACTTTGCTGGACATATTATTCTAGGTTGTATGTTCCTTTCTTTTAGCACTTTAAAGGTATCCTACCACTTCTTTCATGCCTATGAAATTGCTGCTGAAAATACAGGGTTTCTTTTGTATGTAACTTGTTTTCCTCTTAATTACTTCAAGATTGTCTCTTTAACGTCTGCCATTTTCATTACAATATGCCTTGGTGTAGAGGTCTATTTGGGTTCATCTTGTTTGAACTCTTTGCTTCCTGGACCTGGATGTCTGTTTCCTTTCCCAGGTTAGGAAAGTTTTCAGCAATTATTTCTCTAAATAAAGTTTCTCTTCCATTTCCTCCTTCCTCTCCTTCTGGGATCCCTATAATGTGAATGTTTGAGTGCTTGATGTTATTATCCTATATGTCCCTTACACTATCCTCATTTTCTTCCTTTTTTTTGGCTTTTTTTCAAGATTTATTTTATTGTTTTTGACGCAGAGAGAGACAAAGTGAAGGGGGAGGGTGCAGAGCAGTCTCCACAGTTGTATGTCATCAGTTCTTGACACTTTCATTCCACACAGGTGGGCAGGGGGCTGTGTAAGGAGGGAACCAGGCCAGGGTCCTCCTGCATGGGAAGGTAGCCTTGGTAAGAACTGAACTGGAGCCACACCCCTGTTCAGCATGTGGGTCTGCATGGGCCAGGGCCAGGATTTGATCCTCAGACCCTGGGCTGTAAGATGGATGCTTAACCGGCTCAGCTATCCTGGCATCTCCATATCTTCATTTTCTTAATTTTTTTTCTTTCTGCTGTTTGGTTGGTTGATTTCCACTAGTCTGTCTTGCAGGTTGCTTATCTGTTCTATTAGCTAATCTGCTTTTGATTCCTTGTAATGCACTTTTCATTTTGGTCATTGTAATCTTCAGGTATGCTTGGTTCTTTATTTTACTTTCTCTCTGTTGAAGTTCCCCCTAGTTTCCCCTATTCCACTCTCAAGTTTGGTGAGCTTCCTGGTGACCACTTCTTTGAGTTCTTTGTCAGGCAAATTACTTAGCTCAGTTTTCTTACATTATTTTAAACTTTATTTTTTTTTGACAGAGAGAGAGAGAGAGATACAGAGACAGAGAGAGAGCTGAACTGGGGGAGCTCCCCAGTTCAGCTTATGGGTTCACACGGACCAGGGCCGGGATTTGATCCTCAGTCCCCGGCGCTGCAAAGTGAGCGACTAACCCACTGAGCCATCCCGGCTTCCCCTCCTTACATTATTTTTCTGGATGTTTTTCTTTCCCTTTGAGATATATTCTTTGGTCTTCTTTTTTACTTTCTATGCTTGTTCATATGAGTTAAGAGAAAACAGCCTTCTCTCTCTCCCGGTCTTGACAAAGTGTCCTTATGTAGTTGCAGACTGTGTGCCGCACAGTTTTGGAAGGCCCGTAGGAGCTAAGCAGGTACCTGCTGCATCAGGGACACTGGACTACTGAGCTGGTGCATCATGCTCTGTTGATCCTGCTTGCCCCCTTTGTTCAGGGCCATAATGGGCTGGAGCAATGTGTCCGGGAATGTGCTGCAGTGACCTTGCAGATAGGCCAGAGTACCTGGATAGAGCCCCTGCCCATCCTATGGAGGTAGAGGGGATATAAACAATGGTGCTCATGTGCACCTGTGACCATGGAGAATTCCCGCAGTCCCTGGAGAGCTCCCGGCTCCCCACCCTTCCCTATTCAGTCTGTCTTGTTTCTTGTACTGAAAGTGTTGTGTAGAAGCAACCTCGGTGTGGGCTTTATGTGCTGGCTAGTTTTCAGAGCTGGCTGGAGCTGAGCAGGGGCTTAACGACACCTGGGGCACCAGCTCTCATCAGGAAGCGCATGTTTGTGCGGTGGTGCCTGTTGTCCCGCCTGCTCCGTTAAGAAGCAAAGGCTCCGGACAGTGTACCTGGGAATATGTTGCACTGCTTGTGCAGGTAGGCCAAAGCACCCACAAAGAGCTCCCACCACTCTATGGAAGTGGAGGGGGTTTGAACAATGGGGCTCACAGGCTTCTTCACCCTGGAGTTCCCACAGCTCCTGTGGTTTCCCAGCCTCCATGTTTTGTGTATTTCTTCTGTTTGTTCAGAAGCTATTTAGCCCTCTGTTGTCTCACAGGAATAACAGTTACCTATATGTGTGTATATTTGAGTTTGCTCCCTGGAGGAGGGTAGGGCAGCGTCCTCTTACACTGGTGCCATCTGGACCTCTGGGTGCTATTTATTGGCCAGGGCTTTATTGTCAGTAACATCTCAATGGTTCTAAGAGAATAGTCCAAAACAGTAACAAAACCCCTTTTTAGCTAGATAGCCCACATTTCATTGACATAGTAGTACCATGGAGTATTTAAGTGTCCCAGAGGTGAGGTGAGAATGTCTGAGCCAAGGGTATTTTTAAATTATTAGTTTTAAGTTGTGATTGATACTGCTAACTTGCCCTTCCAAAACTTTAATTTGCACTCTCAGTGACTGTGCTCATTTTTTTACCTTCTTTTTGACATTAGTTCTTATTCTCTTTGATGTTTGCCAGTTTGATACGGTGGGATAAAACCCTAATGTTAAGTGCATTTTTGGAACACAATTTTCAATTATATTTTTTTATTTAGTACCATTTATAATTGTTTGGTATGTCACGCATGTTGTATTTTGAATTCTGTTGGATGTTAAAAAGTAATTAATCTTTTCTTCAGGATTTAAGAAGCACCCAAGCATCTACTCTGGAACTGACAGAGATAAGTACAGAAAAGGTAAATATTAAATTAATGAACCATCAGTTTAAAAATATTCTTTTAGTTGCCATGTAAATCAGGTGGTAGGTAGGCTGAGTTTTTTATAATTATGTTTTAAATATTAATAGGCTAGAAGCAATCATTTAAAAATTGGAGCATATGTCTGTAGTGCCAGGTATTGTAGATTTTGCTGATGCTGAAACTTTCAGTGTATCTGCCCATTGTCCTCTGTTCTGTGTAAAACTGTCACTATTACCTGTTAAGTGTGGAAAACATAGTGCATTGAGAAACGAACTTATGCATGTATCTTCTCCCCTTTTGGGAGCAAGTACGATTTGAACATTAAGTTTTTGCTATTATAATGGAGAAAGTAAGGTCTAACTCAGCACATTCGTACCTCCTAGGACCTAGGTGGAATATAAACTCAGCATTTTGGGAGCACCTAGAAAAGAAGAACAACGTGTATGAAGCTCATGTATAGTCTTGCGAAAAATGATTAACTCATGGTGGAGGATATAGGACTCAGACGAACAGGACTATCAGAGTGTACCCCAGCCTGAGTAGCCCTTTACCACTCCATACCATGCTGTCGGGAAGCTTGGCACTGCCCATATGTCACCGCCAGCCAGGGTGGAGCAGATGCCAGGCTCAGCTTAGTGCATGCAGCCAGTAAGACCAGCTGCTCATATGATAGAATCCAGTTCTTGTTTTTCAGATGTCCTCATTTTGTCTTTCTCTTCCATTAGGTACAAAATGCTGGTATATCGCAGTTTGTAAGTGTTTTTGTCTGTTATAACACATGGGACATTTAATAAAATGCTCAGGAAGCAGATAGTTTAAATGTTGGAAGACAGCTTTATGCATTCCACACCTTACTGCGAAACTGTTTCCCTACAGCCTAGTAACAGAGGAGACACTGATAAAATCGTACCCAGAACTGTCTACACCAAGAGCAGAGGTTCTACTGTCAATCACACTTTGACTTGCACCAAAATACTACCCATCAACTTTTTGTCAAAGGTTTGAAGAGCCAAAAACTTTGTAAATTCTATATAACAGATTAAGTTTTAATTAGCTGGTATATTACCTTGACCTTTAATATAAGCCCAAGCAGCCATTTGTCACTTGTATGCTGTCAGTCGCTCAGGCTTTGTCTCGGAGCCATTAGTGTTTATTTTCCCAACTCCTCCATTTCAGGCAGAACAACAGTACTTTAGAACCAAGCACAGGTATTTCTCAGAGTGAGTTCATTCATTGCAAAGGGTATTAGGTCACACTCCACATCCATTCATATCATTGTCTAAGATGTACTCATTGAATGTTTGCTGTGAGCCAGGCACAGTGCTCACTGCTGGGGACCCCTCTGGGACCAAAGCAGAGGTAGTCTGTCTTTTTATGAGGTTTATAGTCAGGACCTTTAAACATTCCTGTGTTTGGTAGTTTTCCCATGAGATCCCTTTCTACAGGCTTCCTGGTGCTGACTGTGGTTTCTTTTCAGACTCTGCCATTCGTTGCGAGGTTGAACTCCTCAATGGGCCCTGGACGGACTGTTGTCATCAAAGGAGAAGTGAATACAAATGCCAAAGGGTTAGTATCACTGAGTTACTAGTAATAGTGTGAATACTTGTGTCCTATTAACAGTCTTCTGAGATCAAGTAGGGCTAGTGTTATAATCCTCATTTGAAAGGTGAGATTAGAGCAAGAGGAAATTAGTTGGTGGAAGAACAAGGACTAAGTTCTAAGGTTCTGACCTAGGCTTTCTGTGGCCAGACACAGGGTATCATTTTTGTCCACAAGGCCCACATTTGCCTTGTGGAGCCCCAGGGCAGCCCTATGAGATCACATAACTCTTGTTAGGGTCCATCCTATTATATGACTTACAGAATTTCTGCTTTTAGAATCTTCTCTAAAGGTGTTCAGATTTCTGAAAGCTTGAAGTTAGGGCTATTTCCTAAAAAGAAGTACACTTCCAAGAAAAGAACAATGTAAATGTTAGAAGAGAATCCCTGCTTGAAAGGACCTGTATGCCTGCAGCCTAAAGAAATCACTTCAGTTTCTTCCCAACCAGATCTGTATCCTAAACATTGATTTTAAAGTTATTTTATTTTTATTTTAGATATACTTAAATTTCACCTTCATCTGTGTCCGTTTTGTGTAGTTATAATTAGAGTTCAGTCCTGAATGTTAAAACTACAGAAACTATACTACTCTTTTCTACTTGGTTAATTGGTTTTTTTTTTTCTCCTCTCAAAAGCTTTAATGTTGATCTGCTATCAGGAAAATCAAAGGATATTGCTCTCCACCTGAACCCACGTCTGAATAGTAAAGCGTTTGTAAGAAATTCTTTCCTTCAGGAGTCCTGGGGAGAAGAAGAGAGAAATATTACTCATTTCCCATTTAGTCCTGGGATGTATTTTGAGGTAAGATTTTTTAATGGGACAGGAGAAAGAATCTTGGGAGCAGGGGTAGGATAAATGGTCCATGTAAATCCAGTCCTAATGACTGTATGTGGTTTATGTTTATTTGGAGGTTGTATTGAATGGTTCCCTTTATAACACAGTACAACTGGCAAAAAAAAAAAAAAAGGAAGCACTGACCTGGCAGGAGTCAGGGTGTAAAGGGTGCCTTGGGGTTCACTGGAGGGAACTAGAGGCAAATGCTACAGAAGGAAGTTGGTCCTTGTCATTGGTGACAGGAAACTAGTGATTCAACTTGTTTTGACCTGTCTGAGCACCAAATTTGGAACTACTGTATTAAAATAAAAAAGGACAATGATAATAAATTTAAATCATCTTGTCCTTCTTTACTTTCCTACTTCAGGAAGTTATTGTCCTTGGTGTAGGATCACTGTTGTTTTCTGTAGTGATAGATTTTTTCCAACTGCTTCAAATTCTTGTATTTTTAATAATTTTCATTGAGATGCTAAGATCTTTCCCATATGCTATTACTTTGATTTTAAACAGTATTCTTCTGTTCCTTGCCATTTCAAATTCACTTCTTAAAATAGCTTTGAGTTTTGCAGTTTCATCTGTGAGCTCTTTTTATCAAATTCATGTTCTCATGAGCTGTTCTATAGTATCAGATGGTTGTGAGGGATTTTATTGTTCCGTATCTTCTAGGTTATGTACTTTTCTTCTGTTTTGCAACAGTAAGTTCTCTTGGACACGTGCCATTTCTCCTCCATTTGTTTGTCATGCAAAGGCTCTGCCGTTGCTTTGATACTATATAACCAACTTTTCCGCCATTGCATCCATCTAATAATGCCAGTTTGTTTTCCCTTCTGAGAGCATGAGGCTGTATATTTTTTGATCTTGAAATTCTGTTAAATGTACCTTTCCAAAGGTCCTCCCTACCTGGTTGAAATTTCATCATTGTTGTGGGAATATAATCCCACATTCATTATGGATATTTTTCCTAATTGTTCATGTAGCCCCAGGCCTTGTATTTCTGTGAGGCTCTAGTATCTGTGGAATTTCCCCAACAGCTGTTTCGACCAGTCTCCTCAATAAGGACACTCAGTTTGCTTCTTTGCAGATTCAGATTTTGTGCCTCCATCTGGCCTCTGGGGATGGACATGTCAGCTTGAGGCTGTGCTGCTCCTCTCTGCTCTTCTACAGCCCTGATGGAGGCCAGGAGCACAAGGGACATTGTGCTGGCTCATGAAATGGGCCTGCAGTGTGCGTGGAAAACAGAGATGGCAGAGCAGGGGACAGATTGGCTTTGGGATGTACTATCAGAAGCATGGGGATTAGGCGTAAAAGTGATTTAAAAGGCAGTAGTTTCTTTTGTTCTGTTTTGAGTTTTAGGCAAAGCACTCTGAAGGTCTATACCAGTGATGAATCTGAACTGAAACTCTGCCAGAATGTGAATCCTCAAATTCATAGAATACTGAGCTTTGAAGAGCTTTTGAGAAACAGAGGCCACAATGTCCTGACCTGGGATGGAAATTAGGGCTACCAAGTGGCTATGCATTCCCTATCAAGTGCCCTAAATGTCTGAAATTTTTCATTGTCTGATTTGTCTAAGACCCTAGAGTTTGAGGGAGAAAAGTCAGGTTCTAACTCCCCTTTGTTCCCAACCAGTGAGTTGGGAGCACCTCCTATGTGAATGAGGGTCAGATAGCAGCAGTTTGGAGGTCCAAGATGGTGGTGGCATTGGATGCTGCTGAACTAGCCCCCACCCAAACTCAAATATACAAGAGCAGTTACTCCTGCGAGACAGCATAGCTGTATAAAGAGCTTTAGAACTATCTGCAGGACCTCTGTAACACCTTCCCAGCTGTAAGGTCCGGAGCCTTTGCTTCTTAACAGAGGGAGCAGGCGGGACAACAGGCACCACCACACAAACATGCACTTCTTGATGAGAGCTGGTGCCCCAGGTGCCATTAAGCCCCTGCTCAGCTCCAGCCAGCTCTGAAAACTAGCCAGCACATAAAGCCCACACCGAGGTTGCTTCTACACAACACTTTCAGTACAAGAAACAAGACAGACTGAATAGGGAAGGGTGGGGAGCCGGGAGCTCTCCAGGGACTGCGGGAATTCTCCACGGTCACAGGTGCACATGAGCACCATTGTTTATATCCCCTCTACCTCCATAGGGTGGGCAGGGGCTCTATCCAGGTACTCTGGCCTATCTGCAAGGTCACTGCAGCACATTCCCAGACACATTGCTCCAGCCCATTATGGCCCTGAACAAAGGGGGCAAGCAGGATCAACAGAGCATGATGCACCAGATTAGCTCCTATAGGCCTTCCAAAACTGTGCAGCACACAGTCTGCACAGAGGTTGCAACTACGTAAGGATACTTTGTCAAGACCAGGAGAGAGAGAGAGCCGTTTTCTCTAACTCATATGAACAAACATAGACGTCAAAAAGAATGAAAAGACAGAAAACTGTATCTCAAAGGAACAAGAACAATGTCCAGAAAAATAATGTAAGGAAACTGAGCTAAGTAATTTGCCTGACAAAGAACTCAAAGAAGTGGTCACCAGGAAGCTCACCAAGCTTGAGAGTGGAATAGGGGAAACTAGGGGGAACGTCAACAGAGAGAAAGTAAAATAAAGAACCAAGCATACCTGAAGATTACAATGACCAAAATGAAAAGTGCTTTAGAAGGAATCAAAAGCAGATTAGCTAATAGAACATGATAAGCAACCTGCAAGACAGACTAGTGGAAATCACCAATCAGACTAGCAGAAGAAAAAAAAAATTTTTTATAAATGAGGAAAGTTTAAGGGATCTCTAGGATAATAACATCAAGCACTCAAACATTCATGCTATAGGGATCCCAGAAGGAGAGGGAGTGAATGGAAGAGAAACTTTATTTAGAGGAATAATAGCTGAAGATTTTCCTAACCTGTGAAAGAAAACAACAGGTCCAGGAAGCACAGAGTTCTAAATGAGATGAACCCAAAGAGACTTCTATTAATATTTATTTATTTATTTTTATTGTTTTTTGACAGAGAGAGAGATACAGAGACAGAGAGAGAACTGAACTGGGGGAGCTCCCAGTTCAGCATATGGTTCCGCACGGGCCGGGGTTGGGATTCGATCCCTGGTCCCCGGCGCTGCAAAGTGAGCGCTTAACCCACTGAGCCATCCCGACTTCCCCCAAAGAGACTTCTATACCAAGACATATTGTAATGAAAATGGCAAACGTTAGAATCTTGAAGGAAGCAAGAGGAAAAGAGTTACATACAAAAGAAACCCCATAAGGCTATCAGTTGATTTCTTACCATCAACTTTATAGGCCAGAAGTGCTAAAAGAAAGGAACCTACAACCTAGAATAATATACCCCATGCAGAAGTGAAGGAGAGATAAAGTTTCCTGGACAAGCAAAAACTAAAGGTGTTCATCACCTTTTAACCAACTTTATAGGAAATGTTAAAGGTTTTCTTTAAGTAGAAATGGAAAGGCCAAAACCAGAAATAAGAAAATAGAAGGGGAAAAAAATCTCATGACTAAAGCCAGACATGTAGTAAATAGAGTGAATTAGACATTTAAAAGCTAGTATAAAGGTCAAAGAAAAATGTGTCAAACTCAGTCTAAACTACAACTAGTTATGAGATACACAACACATAAAGATCTAAAACATGATATCAATAGCATAAAGCGTGGAGGGAAAATAAAAATGGAGTTCTTACAGAATATATCTGAACTATACCTATCAGGTTAGAGTAGACTGCTATAGATATAAAATGATATACATAAACTTCAGGTAACCACAAACCAAAACCTACAAAAGATTATACACAAAGAATTAAGAGAAAAGAACCCAAACAAAGGAAGAGATCAAGAGAAGGAACAGAGAACTATAAAAACAACCTAAGAACAATGAGCAAAATGGTAGTAAGTACATACTTATCAATAATTACTTGACATTTAAATAGATTTAAACTCTCCAATAGGGGAGTTTAAATCTATTTAAACTCCGGGATGGCTCAGTGGGTTAAGTGCTCACTTTGCAGCGCTGGGTACCAGGGATCAAATCCTGGCCCCGGCCCGTGCGGACCCATGTGCTGAACTGGGGAGCTCTCCCAGTTCAGTTCTCTCTCTGTCTCTGTATCTCTCTCTCTCGGTCAAAAAATAAATAAATAAATAAATAAAAATAAATAAAATTAAACTATTAAACTCTCCAATAAAAAGAGTGGCTGAATAGATTTAAAAACATGACCCATGTACCGGTATATGCTGCTTACGAGAGCCTCACTTCATATCAAAAGACACATGGACTGAAAGTGAAGGGATAAAGATATTCCATGCAATGAGAAACAAGAAGAAAGCTGGGGCAGCAATACTCATCAAACAAAACAGATTTTCAAACAAAAAATGTAAAGAAAAAGAAGGACATTACATAAAGGGGTCAATCTAAGAGTAGGCTATAACAATTGTAAATATCTACACACCCAATACAGTAGCACCTAAATATATAAAGCAATTATTAGTGGACATAAAGGGAGAAATCCACAGTAATACAGTAATAGGAGATGAAACAACACACTACTAAACAATCAAAGTGAATCAAAGAGGAAATCAAACATGAAATCAAAAACTAGAAGCAAATGAAAATGAATACAACCTTTTCAAAACTTATGGGATGCCATAAAAGCAGTTCTCAGAGGGAAGTTCATAGATAAACTTTATATAGGCCTACCTTAACAAACAAGAAAAATTTCAAATGAACAATCTAACTCTATACCTCAAGTACCTAGCAAAAAAAGAACTAAATCCAAAATAAGAAAGGAGTTGACAGTTGAGATCAGAATGGAAATAAAACAAATTTAAAAAACAATAGAGAAGATCAGTAAAAGAGCTGGTACTTTGCAAAAACAAGTAAAATTGACAAACCTTTAGTCAAACTTACCAAGAAAATAAGAGAGCCCAAATAAAATTATAAATGAAAGAAGTTACAACCAAACCACAGACATACAAATAATCATTAAAGAATACTACAAACATATGCCAACAAATTTGACCATCTAGAAGAAATGGGTAAATTTCTAGAAGTATATAGTCTTCCAAGACTGATCGGGAAAGAAATACAAAATCTAAATGGACTGATTATTAGCAACAAAATTATAGCAGTAATCAAAAATCTCCCAACAAGTAAAAGTCCAGGATCAGATTCACAGGTGAACTGAATGTCTGCATTTAAAGAATTAATACCTATCCATCTTAAACTATTTCAAAAAATTGAAGATGAAGGAATGCTTCCAAACTTAATATAAAGCCAGCATTACCATTATAGCACAACTAGAAAAAGACATTACAAATAACAGGCCAATCAGTATCCTTGAACACACTGTAGAGATTCTCAACAAAATATGAGCCAAGTGGATTCAGCCATATATTAAAAGGATTGATACACCTTTTATATACCATACATTAAGAAGATTATACACCATGACCAAGTGGATTCATCCTGGGGAATGCAAAGATGATTCAACATCCATAAATCAATGTATTACATCACATTAACAAAACTATAAAAACCATGATCATCTCAATGGAGGCAGAAAAAACATTAGATAAAATTCAACATCCTTTTATGATACTCAGTGTGGGTAGAGAAGGACCATATCTCAACATAATAAGGCTATAGATGACAAATCCACAACGAATACGGTACTCTAGGATCTGAAAGAAGACAAGGATGCCCACTATTACCACTTCTACTCAACACAGTATGGTAATTCCTAGCTACAGAGATAGGAGAAGAAAAAGAAGTAAAAGTCATCCGAATTGGAAAAGTAAAACTTGCATTTGCACATGATCTATATATAGAAAAACCTAAAAATACCAAAAACTATTAGAAAAAATGAATTCAGTAAAGTTGCAGGATACAGAATCAACACAAATCTGTTGCATTCCTGTAAACCTATAACAGGTAGTCACAAGGAGAAAATCCCATTTACAATTGCATCCAAAAGCATAACATCCCTAGGAATGAATTTAAAGATGTGAAATGCTGGTTCTCTGAAAACTGTAAAACATTGAATAAAGAAACTATAGATACAAATATATGGAAGGATATACCTTGCTGAAGGTATCTAAACCAATAAATCAACAAATAAGTATTGGTGAGGATGTGGAGAAAAGGGAACCCTTGTGCACTGTTGGTGGGACTGCAATTTGGTACAGCCAATATAGGAAAGAGTTAATAGAGGTTCCTCAAAAAATTAAAAATAGAGATGCCATACAATTCAGCCATTGTACTTCTGGGTATTTTATATGTTTCTTTTTTTTTTTTGAACTGAACCAGAGGCCTCACTGCATTTGGGAAGCACTCCCCAGTTCAGCATATGGGTCCGCACAGGCCAGGGCTGGGATTCGATCCTCGGTCCCCAGGGCTTCAAAGTGAGTGCTTAACCCGCTGAGCCATCCTGGCTTCCTCATTTCTGGGTATTTATCCAAATAAATCCAAATGACTAATCTGAAAAGTTATACGCATTCCTGTGTGCACTGCAGCACTATTTACGGTAGCGAAGATATGGAAATAACCTCGTCCACTGGATAAAGAATGTGGGACACACACACAGAAAGTATCCAGCGTTGTAATGAGAGGCATTTATGGATGGATTTTTTTTTCTGGACAGCCTCCACCCACAATGGAATATTACACAGAAATAAAAAAGACAAGTATGTAATTTCTCTTATATGTAGAATCTTAAATGATTAAACAAAACAGAGACCTACAGATTTCAGAGAACAAGCTGATGGTCGCTAAAAGGATGACAAAAAAATATATATACATACACACACACATACATATACATGCACATATGCATATATATATTCTTTTTCATTATAGTCCCCAAACATCTGAGGAGGGGTAACTTTCAACTTCCCCAGGAGCAAGGGTAAGAAGGGAGTGTGCTGAGAAAGGAAGTCCAACTGGCCCTGGGGACAGTGTGAGGCTCTAACTATTTTCAGGGTCACTTCCCTGAATGGGACAAGGCAGAAGGTGCCAGGTGCCATCACCAGATCCACTCGTTTAGGATCCTACAAACCACAGAAGAAAGTCAGCAGCAGGCTTGGAGAATCATATATAAAGCAAAGCAAATGCCTTACTTTAGACATTCTTAGTGTATAAGAAACTAATTTTTAAACCAAGGGGCAACACTAATGTATGTACTTTCCTTCTAGATGATAATTTATTGCGATGTCAAAGAATTCAAGGTCGCCATAAATGGTGTACACAGCCTGGAGTACAAACACCGATTTAAAGAGCTTACCAGTATCGACACACTGGAAATTGATGGAGATGTCCAGTTACTGGAAGTAAGGAGCTGGTAACTGACATGACTGCTACAAAAACTGAAATACAAAATGGCTTACATAACACTGTTCTTGTTAAAATGCATCTCACTATCAATGCATTGTTGATCTATACTGTTAAAATGAGCTTATACAACATGAGTCCTACTGGGCGTTCTCAAACCTTGTCCTTCAGTGTGGCTGTGTGTAGCACAGGAGGAAGCAATTTGAGGCAACAGGAACTTATAGCCATTTCTCTCTCCCCATCCCTGGCCTCCTGTGTTTTAACCCTCTTCACATTCAACAAGTACTTACGAAGTGCCTACTATGATACAGTAGCTGACATACACTGAGTACTTACCCTTGGCTAGCACTGTGCTGGGATTGGGGATGTACACAGTGGTGCCCAAAGCCATGTTCCCAGTTCTTTTGAGGTCACAATTGTCTGTGCTCTGCCCTTGTGCCAGTTTCTTCTGCAGATATCGTATGTACTCACCAGGGAATTAGAATTACTCAGCTAATAAATCAGCTAATGACACCAATTTATAGAAGACACAATTCCTGCCCCAGGGATCACATTCATAACGAGTGCTCTACCATCTCATAGCTATGGGGTTGGTACTGGCATCTGGCAGTTTCCTTTAGCATAATATATAGCTCTACTAGCTGTAAGCATTACCAAATAACACTATGAAATTTCAACACCGCACAAATAAGGCCAGAAAAAAAAATTTAAAAAGTGTTGAAATTAACTTGATGTAAAAATCACAAGGCTACTGAGTTCCATACCAGTAAACGCTCATTCTAATAGAATATTTGAATTTAGGGTTCAAAAGTCTGCATTACTTCTACATAAAATTAAGGCAGAAGAGGAATTCAATTTGTAAAATGTTTATGAGTAACAAACCAGTCAAGATTTAATGATTGTTTATGAAACAGGCACTATCAGAAAGTAAATACAAATCGAGACCAAAGCAGAGAGGAACATGAACACCTGTTGTCCACGTGAGAACCTGTAGATTATTCCATCATCATTAGCCACTGAGATCAAAACATTGTTCTACTTTAAGTGATTAAAATCAAACCTGTATCAGCAAGTTAAATTGTTGCATTTCTGTAATTTTTTTCTGTTATTCTTTGAAGTGAATTGGCAGAAATTCTTGGTGGAATTCTTACAGGTCAGATCTTGTTACAGGAAAATTCAAAGTCTTGGCATGGGGCGGTAAAAAGCTAAGTCAGCCAGATCATTTTGTCACATTAAACTGCTGGGCTGGATTCTGCCAGGATTTAGGAGTATGTTCCTAACAGATTCAGCTAAGTATTATTTGTGTCCATATACTGAAAAGAATCATTACCAATCTTACTATTATTTTTTTTTAAGATTTATTTTATTGTTTTTGATAGAGAGACAGAGAGAATGGGGAGGGCCCAGAGTAGTCTCCATAGTTGTATGTCATCAGTTCTCAACATGGTTTTGTTCCACATAGGTGGGTGGGGGCCACACAGGGCAGGAACTGGGCTTGGGGCCTCCCACATGTGAGGCACGCCCCCATGAGCTGGGGGCAGAACCAAGGCCTCTGACCTGGGAAGCTTGCCCCTGTAAGAACTGAACCAGGGCCACACCCCAATTCAGAATGTGGGTTCACACGAGCCCTCCTGTCACCCCAATCTTATTTATTTATTTTTTTTAAGTACTCAGTGCAGGAACTTCTAGCAATTTTCTTCCATCTTTTCAGGTTAATTCATTATGCCAAGCCTTGCCAAGATAAAAAAAACATGGGGTGGTGGGACATGTGGGAGTTTGGAAAGTTGAAGAAGGCAAGAAGACTAGAATCTTCAGAATTATTCTTTTCATGATGCTGGGATGGCTCAGTGGGTTTTCATATAAGAACATCAGGTGCATAACTGGGATTTTCCTCTCAGTCTTAAATACAATTCATTTAATTTTTACATATAGATATGACTAAGATGTAAGACTGTTTCTTTGATAGAATATAAAATCTTTTTTGAAATGAAGTTATTAGCATTTATGAATAGTCTTACTGAATTAATTTCTTGAAGAGAATGATGCATTCCTAACATGCTATCTCTAAAATGCAAGTCAGCCTTCTGCTTTGTTGTCACAAGCCTGCACTGAATTTATTAAATTAGATCAAAAGCTTTCAAACTCAATTAGAACATTCTGTGGAACAGTTCTTAGATACTTTAAATGTTGAAAAGGCACAAGCAAATAAAAGTGAGCCAACACTGCAGTTTCACTGTGAAATACTGTAATGATTAGAAAACTTCAAAGGTTTGAAAAAAATCTAGAGCTTCCTTTCTTTCTCATAGAAGTCTTGATTAACCACCAATGGAAAAGTGGTCACTTTACTTCTGGAGGGGCTCCTTCATGTCCCCTGGCATTTCTGGGCCTGTCCTGTTTGTGGGGTCAGTCAGGTGTGGGCTGCTTTATAAACAACATTTGCCTCTGCCCCTACCCCTCAAAGACTGAAGGATAAAGGAGACAATCATAGTCCTGAGTGAAAAATACATTTCAGAATTACGTCCCTCTATGGGCACACGGAAAAAAACTAAGGCTGAAGTATCATCCACCCAAAATGAAAAGTAAATATCCAAATGGCTTTAAAGTCCAAAGCCGCCTTATTAAATGCTGAGCATCATTTTCTTGAAGAAAACTTTAATACTTTTGAGTAAAATTTGACATGGATACCATGTGCACAAGACATTACAGAAGAGGCAAGGCTTTATAGTCTCAGGTATCATTGGCTTTAGGTGTTAAGGTTAAATATGTAATATTAATAACACCAATCAGGAGGGACTATAATAAATGTTTAAACACAGCTGTCTGTAAAACCACCACATATCATTTACTCTTTTTGCAATTTCATACAACTGGCAGGAGATGCCGATATGGAAGCATACACCAGGTAGGAATTTTTGTGAAGTCCAAGTAGATGTTAAGACACCAAAAGTAACATGGTACCAAACACCCCAAAATAAAAATATAAGTGTGAACTCTAAACAGAGTTTGAAACACCATAAAACCAACATTTAGAAGTAGCTCTGGAGTGGCTCTCCCAGTATAGCTTCCAGCTGCTGAATAGTCTTCTGGCACTGATGTTCTACTTCTTCACATTCATCTGCAAAATCAAAATGCAAATGAGTCAGTCCCCTGCCTCAATTATTATTAGCCTAATTCTCCACATCTTTCATTCTCTGGCAGTCATCCAGTCAAAGGGAAAAGGGAAGCACATTAACGAGGCAGACAGCACCATGGAAACTTCCTCTGCGTTCCTCTGTCTGCTTTCATTCCCTTCCAACAGTCTTAGACTTGGAAGCTGAATAAGACAGAACCCCCAAAATAGAGACCACTACGTAAAGTTCCCAGTTCCTAGTGATGCCACACTCCAGGATGTAAGGAACAGATGACTTCGTACTTTGGATAAGCAGTAACTTGTAAATATGAATGTGTCTACTGGGCTCCATCACCCCTGCTTAACAGTAAGTTGTGTTTACTGTGCCATTGGTCCACAGGTGCACACATCTGGACTTCAGCCCCAGTTCCCACTGTCACTTTGTTCATTTGTCAAATGACCTAACCTTAAAACCTCTAGCTCAAGCTTGTTCAACCTGTGGCCCAGGACAGCTTTGAATGCAGCCCAACACAAATTTGTAAACTTCCTTAAGACACAGATTATTTTTAGCTTATTAGTTATCGTTAGTGTACTTTACATGTGACCCAAGACAATTCTTCTGATGTGGCCCAGGGAAGCCAAAAGGTTGGACACTCCTAGCTCCTTCCTTTATAAAACACGGGTAATGGTACATACCCATTCGCCATGAGAATGAGCTCATCTATGTACAATACCGAGTAAATGCTGGTCCTACTGCAGGCTTAATGACCCTAGATATTTTGACACACTAACCCTACATCTGGGGACCAAAATATTCACAAGTATGAGGTAAATGAAAAGTAAACAAAGTCTTGTGATCATTGGGCAATCATTTCACACTTGAGATAGGAATTCGGCCTCCCTTGTTTGCAGAAAGAACCAGAACCAAGGACTAATCACACTGTACCCACACTGGCGTTATCATTGGGCACATTTCCACAGAACTCCACTGTGATTATTTCTTAATAGTTTGGGAATTACCTTCCATCAACTCAGCTAAGAAAGGAATGGATTCTGGTAGCAAGACAATATAATTCTCCTTCAGTTTCTCAGCCAGTGCTAACACGGTAAGCAGGGCAGCAAATCGAACCTGAAAGGGACAAAAAGGTAAAGGATGGTAAGAAAATTGTATTGCTATACTTAGTATCTTAAAATATCTAGCTTGAGACAAACTCAACTTTTTAAACTAAATGTTACTGATCATGAGCTTACTTTACTTTTATGTTCATTTAACTTTCATCTTAGAATACTAGTTTAATAAGAGTTTTGGGGGAAAGCTGGGATGGTTCAGTGGGTTAAGAGCTCGCTTTGAAGCCCCGGGGACCGAGGATTGAATCTGGCCCCAGCCTGTGTAGACCCATATGCTGAACTGGGGTGTGCTTCCCATGAGGGACGCCCCCAGTTCGGTTCCCGCCCTGTGCGGCCCCCGCCCACCTGTGTGGAATGAAACCATGGTGAGAGCTGATGGCGTACAACTATGGGGGCTGCTCTGGGCCCTCCCCCTTCTCTCTGTCTCTCTCTGTCAAAATCAATAAAATCTTAAAAAAAACAAAAGGTTTGGGATGTTTATAAAATGGGCAACCTTATAAACAGTATTTTTCAAAGTGTGGTCCAGTACTGCTAACTTTAACATGAATGTCTTTTTATCACATTTTCCCTTTAAAAACACAATGAAATAAAATGCTACATACAAACTTAAGGGTGTCAGCAAATTTAACTGCATGGGAGGGCACCAGCTTGCCTGGCTGACAGATGGCGCTGACCTGGCAGTACAGTGTCCCTGGCCATCTCAGGAACAGTCCCACAGAACCTGACTGGTCACTGCAGTGGTTGTGTGGGGAGCCAGGGCAGCAGCTTGGGTTACGCTCTCATTTCAACACTGAGGACTGAAACATACTCACTGTGTTACAGTGTCCCGGTTGTAGAGCCTATAAATTTGGGTGTTTCTCATGTGACTGGTCTGTGACAAGGAATGCAAACAGCTCAGTGTTGTTAGTGACCCATTTTGAGAAACAAGCTGCGCTAGTCCTTGCTCTGGTTTGGGTAATTGAATACTTAAGATACAGCAAAGTAAGCTGTTTAAAAAACATGTAATTACTTATGTTCAATCAGGATTTTCTTCATATTGTACAATCAAAACAAAAAAATCTATTTCTGCAATTTTTTAAGTACCTACGATTTAAAATTTAGGGGTTCATCAAAATAGCTTCATTGTTCTTATTATTTCCTAATATGAATTTTAACAAACAAATGTATTAATAAAATTTTGTTTTGGTTTCATTTATCCACAGAGGTTCTGGTAAGATAATTAGTCTGGGAAATGGCGGTTTACTGCCACAACAATGAAACTGGCATGGAACTTTAACCTCTGCTTATCCTCCAGTTAGTGGGTATCTACTGCCACCTACCTTTTGTTATTCAACAGAATCCTAAGCCTGACTATACTCATAGGGTGGAGGTAATACACTGCTCTAACTCAAACGTGAAAGCATTTGTTTCTGAGGCACAGTGACATTAAATGGTGCTCTAAAAACACAAGGAATTACTTGAAGTCTTTTCAAGATTCAAAGGTACAGATTTAGAAAGTATTTTAGTGCTTCTGTCAAAGATACCATGGAGTGGAAGACTTCTTTATAAATAGCCTTTAAGTAAAAACTGAAAATTTCTCAGGCTCAAGCTTCTGCCTCCCAGAGCCCGACGTGTAGTCCTAGAAGACAAGCACCAGTATTTGTCCCTGCTAGTTTTCCACGGTCTCACATCCAGGACCACATTTCAGTTGCTGAGGCTATATGGTGAAAATGTGCAGCATCACTGCTGGTCACCTGCTGCTAGTCACCCACTGCTGCTGACCTTGGGGGAGGAGTCTCTGGTCTTCAGCAGAATCTGGTAGTTCAGTGGTTTCCAAAGGGAGTCATCTGCCATGGCCACTGAGAACTGTGCAATGCATGGAATCAGGTGCTGTGTTACCCGCTCCTGAAACTTCTCTTCTCCTCCAAGCCGGTTTTCCAGCTATTATGAGTGAGAAAAGGACACTGAGCAACAAATCTCACTTCTGTTTGGAAAAAATACCCGATATATAAGTAATATACATGACATCAGCAGGCTCAAAAACCAGGTACTGTTCTAATAGTCTCTCTAGAGCAAACTTCCCACCTTCTGGAACTCAAGGAACCTCTCAGCCCTTAGCATCACCCTTCTGCCCCAGCAGAACACCTTATAGTCATTCTTCCAGAGGACGGCCTAGCCCTCAAACAGTCTGAAGAACCCAGTTTTTAAAAACTAAAAGAACCCATTATTAACACGTTGCGTACAGCAGGGTTTAAAACCCTCATACCCCTCTGTTCCGGCAGGTAATTAAACGAGACCATGTTGAAATGAACTCTTCTCTTTAAAATGCTATTGCTTCCATATTATTTATAACTTTTCAATGAAATTGTTTGTACTTACTCATGTAAATTTATCCATTGATAATATTTGCTTGTTATATATCAACCAAACCTCATTAATTAAATAAATCTTGCAAAAAATAAAAGGTCAAGTGTAAAAACGAGAATTCTAGTTACCTGTCCTTAACGCATGGCTCAGAAAAAACGAAGGTTCTCATGATCCGTACGCAATGTGTTAAAAACTGAAAGTTTAACCATTAGACCTGATATCTCTTATTGTAAAATTCAAAAGTAAAACTCAGTAAATGTCACTATGAAGATAAATTATATCCATGAAAAATGAGCAACTAATTTTGACAAAAATTTTGTAAAAAAGGAACCTGGAGGAACATATAATCCCAGCAAACTTATTTTAATTGGTATAAAACCTGTGAAAATTTAACATTAATGGATTTCTCATCTTTCAACAAAAAGTGATTTGGTTACCTGATCCACCAGAGGCATCATCAAGGCTTCTGCTCTCTCTTTACTCAAAAAATGCTGGGTGTCAAATAGGAAGATTTTATATAAGCAGTTCAAAATAAACTGTACTAGCAAGCAACACTTTTCAGGGTCATTTTCAGAGTCAAAAAATGCTTCATCTGTAAGATGGGGGAGGAGAACAAATGAAAAAAAAAAAAAGAATTTTACAATTTATCTCCAATGTTTAAATTCCAATCCCTACTAAAGGAACTACACTCACAGGGTATTTCTAAAAAGATCTAGAAACCAAGCTCAGGATCAGGACACAAAGAGTCTCGGTTGTTAGGATTGCTTGTTTGGCGATTTAAATGACCAGTTTTAAGTGGGTTGCTTATTAGCATTAAATGAACCAATCTTAACTTTAATGTTTTACTTGCAATAACTTAGAGGAATGCGTTTTCCTTTTTCTCCCAAGTGAGTCTATTAATTACCTATTTTCAATATGCCAAAACAGACACTTCAATGCCGACAACTGACTACTGAATGAAAAAGCCACCCTTTTTACATTCATTACACTTTTTATTTTTTGGGGGTGAATAATTTTTAAAATTTGAGGAAGGGGAGAATTTTTTGAGCAAGGCATAAAAAGAAAAACCAACAAAGAAAATTTGATAGATATGATTACCTAAAATCAGAAGGAACACTTTTATATGACAAAGATAAAAATTTTTAAATCAGAGAAAAATGTATAAAAACACTTGCAAAATATATGAGAGGCAAATTATGAATGGTAATAAGTAAATCTTATCAACTCATCAATTAAAAACAAAAACAACGGAAAAAATTAGCAAGATAAAGAAGTTGAGAATTCCCACCCTCCCAAATACAAATGAACATATAACATGAAAGCATGTTAACCTCTGCATTCCGACACTATAAATTAAAATAACTTTTTAAAAATTGGCTTGGATTAGTAAGGCTAATAACATTCATTTGCAGCTAAGGGTAAGGGTAGATAGTCTCACTATTAAAGACAAAAATATAGATAGGTAGAATGTGTTGTTAGAACAACCTATTAATAGAAAAAATATATAGATTTGTAATATATACATATACAATTGGCCATTGAACAATGCAAGGGGTAGTGGCACTGACTGCCATGCAGCCAAAAATTCATGTATTACTTCTGACTCCCCAAAATCTTAACTATAGTTGTCCCTCAGTTTCTGCAGGGAATTGGTTGTAGGACCTCCTGATACTAAAATCCATGAATGCTCAAGTCCCTTATATAAAATGGCATGAAACAGTGCATACAGTTGGCCCTCCGAATCTGCAGATTCCCAACTTCAGATTACACTCATTACACTTAATGTAACTTGTGTAAGGCACACAGAGCAAGGTGTCAGCTGAACTGGAATCTGCTACTAACCTGTTTTGGAGATGTTTACTTGGTTCAAGGTGTCAGCAAAAGGCTTCACTAAGTGGCCAGCAAACAGGGTAAAAAGCCCTTTCAGTTTTTCAGCAATGCAATCTGCCAAGTTGTAAAATGTCAACAGTCTGTCCTTGGGGGCATCCTCTGTCTTAGCCCAATCAAACAGCTAAAACGATAAATAGGGAGTTTATTCTACAAATCTTATAACTTTTATGAGTACAAAAGAGATGTGGAGGAAGAACAATTACCTTGAAAAACAGGGGTCTGAATGTGACTTCAGAAAGTTTTACAACCATAGCTACTAGACAGTCAATGATACAATTTTCTGTTTTTCCAACTTCTTCCAGATCATTCTGAAAACACAAGAGCTGATTTATTAGCCAGAGTTCTGACATCTAGCTCTAAATAATTTTTGCAAGTACAATAGGTTATATAACTAGTTATTCCTTGGCTCTTAGTAGATAACTTTAGGATTTGGGGGAGTGGAAATAAGCTGACCTCAGGGTGCTGTGCTCGGAAGTTCAGGGCCTCCAAGAAAAACGTGGTGAGCTGAGACTGATGGGAGGTCAGTTCTTCCCTCTTCATGACCCCAATGTGCTCTTGCAAGATGCTCATAAATGGACCCAGGTGATTCTATCAATAATACAGTAAAGAGAAGTGGCAGTTTTTAATATTCCTAGAGTTCACTAAGTTCAACTTTAAAAATTTCAGTACCATAGCTCCCTTCTCCAAAGTCTACTACCCAACATAATCTAACCTTCCAGTTCTTCTTAATTTGCTTGTATGTTTTGTTGATGGCTGGCAGTAGGACTCGGGGTGAGAGAGTGGTAGCCAGTGTCTTTTTAAGAGATGCAAGACGGACATTAGCTTGTGAGGCTGAACCCATTCCACTAGTGATTTTCTCCAAGTGAATCACCTATAGGGATATAAAAACATTGTTCAAAGCCATTATGGGCACTCAATGGGAATGTTTCTACACACTCACAGAAAAGTCAATATGAGAAGTCAACCCAAATGCTAGTGAATGGGAAAAGTTCAGTGCATGTTAGCTGCATAGAAAATTCCTTTTAAAGTTAACCCTTAGTATCTGTAGATATAAACAGATGTCTCTTTCCCAACTGGGAGTCAAGGATTTGGTAAATGGTGGAAGGACACAGTGCACTCATACTGGTGATTTTCTCAGAGGCCAGGAATATAGCGATCAGGAGAAGAGTCAGTTCATTCTTGCTAACAAATCTAGAAAGCTCCTAAGATGTAGAGGTCCCTGTCTATAAAGTTCAAACATATGTGAACCAGTTAAGTCATTTGCATCAAAGCAGTTAAGGCTCCTAACCTCATAAATGGCAAATGATCAATATAACAGACCAAAATGAAGGGTCATTCTCAGCATCGTCAGCTGGATATGCCACTTGCCCATTGTCTGTTTGCAAGTAATCACTGTACTTGCAGTACAGGAAACTTTCCAACATTAGAAACAAATAGGGCACACCAGTTTCTACAGAAGAACAATTAACCCTCTTAGATCTATCTTCTGCCAGTGGTACTAGAAAGAAATGCGAAGGGTAATTTAATAAAATGTATCACCTTAGGAGAAAAAACGTTATGAAGTTATTGTTTTAGATATCCATATGTGGTGGTTTTAGTTTTATATAAATTGAATTAGTTAATAATACTATTCTTTTACATTGTCTGAAAAAATATAATTAGTTCAGTCATACATCATGCAAGAAAAAATATATTAAGTTATAGTGCTTTTAACTATGGTCTATGTATGAGCTGATATATCGGACCACCACACTTTTCTCCTGAGATGCAAAAGCCAATATATCGGCTCGTTGCACTAAAAAGGGTTAAGGCAGTTCTGAATGCTCAACTTCAAAGATCTCACAGAGGAAAAAAGCAATAAAATACATTCTATAAAATCAAAAAAGAGAAGTGCCTCATGACAATGTGACACCCTATCAATGTCAAGATTAAGCAGGAGGGATGATGGAAGTAGAAGAGAAAAAGGCACACATTAGTAATAACAAGCACATCTTTTCAGAAATAAGAATCTTCCTGACAAACAGAAACTAAAAATTTAAAGAATAAAATTATTAAATTTGTGACTTTCCCCTTTCCTCCCCCATCCCCAAGAGCAAGTCATGGTCATGGTGGCTCACCTGTGACAGAACACCTTCTAGGTAAGGGCTGATGAAGTGGGGGAGAGTCTCAACCACCTTCTGCAGGGCCGCCAAAGCACTGAGCAGGTAGATGTCACCAGAGACCAGCTCGCTGGTGTTTTTCATTGTTGTCAGCAATGAAGGCATCAGGCTAGAAATTAAGACAGTCTTAGAGGAACCTTAAGCATAGCGGAGACTGGAGAAGTCATTGAAAAGATTCAATACTTGTGTCCATGACATTACTGTGCATGTCAGGGCCTACAAAACGTCATATGACTAAGCAGGAAATCTCCCGGTGTCAATAGTACTGATGCAGCATTCACTTTTAAAATGACAATGTCTTTCAACTTAACACTTGCCACATGTCAGGCACTATGCAAAAAGCCTTCCATGCATTGCCCCTTGGGAATCCCATGCGGTGGGTACTGTCTGTTTCATAATGGCAAAGCAAAGTGACATGTCCAAGGCTGCACAGAGAGAGTCAGGAACGACTGACCTCTGAATGGGGCAGCACGAGGCAGCTTCTGCCCAACTGGATGGCCCCTCTAAAGGAGCATCATTTACTGCTTCCTAATGACAGCTGGTTAAAGGGAAGTAAAAAATTGGGGGGGGGGGCAATAAAAATCATAATGGTGAATTGAGAATATTGTTTTTCAGTTTGAATAAAAGATCAATTCTTTAACAAATCTAATTTTATGTAACTTCTACTCAGAGGCAAAAAAAACCAAAAACGTCCCTAAGGCGGGGGTGGGGAACCTATGGCACGCGTGCCCAAAGTGGCACGTGGAGCAATTATTTCGGCACGCGGAGCTGTGAATACCATTTAAAAAATTATTGTTTATGCTCTTATAGACATAAAAATAATCGATAACTCTATCTCACTTGATGGGTTGGCACGCGAGTCGAGCGAGTATACTCATTTCATAAACTTTGGCACTCAATTGCCAAAAGGTTCGCGACCCTTGCCCTAAGGTATTATTTTTCAGATTGCTCCAGAAACCTGTATGATGGTTCCTGTCCCAGGTCTCATTCTGCGTACCTGGGAAGCTGGGGGATAGCGAGCGCTTCCAGGGTGGAGGCCACCTCCGCCACACACAGCAGGGCACTTCCCAACACGTTCTTCTCCTCCTCCTTTTCTGGAGCAATCAGCTTCACTGTGGTGTTCAGCACTGGGACAAAGGGCTCTGGATTTTCTGCACCAAAATTCTTGCATAAAAGCTTTAGGGTATACAAAGCTGTCTGTCTGTTTACTGCTTGTTCTTCTACTCCCCTTTTCTTGCGCTGCACAATGGCCAAAAGGACTGGAACCAGTTGTAGGAAACGGTAAACCTGAACAGGACAGCCAAAATGGAATTACTTGGACAAATCATTAAAGCTGCCAAAAAAAACCCAACTAGTCTATTTTCCAGTTTTACGACTTGACACTGCCTAAATGGACCAAGAAGACCTAAGCCACATGACTACACATAAATAACTGTTTCTCCAACTGATATACTGACCACTAAGCCAATGCACTTGATTTATATATAAAAACACCCTACTGGTTTAAAGTAACAGTGGATAAGCATTATCCTAAAGTCAATTAAGACAATGTATGGTCCATATTAAACAAGAATTCCAAGAGGCTGAAAGTCCATTCTTAAGAGCTCTTAGGAAACACATACACTCCTAGTAGAATATCATATTTAAAACACACACACAAACACACCCACCCACCCACCGCATTATATTCATATAACATACTTATTTACATTGTACCACAAAGAGAAACTTAAGGGAGTTAAATGCAGCTGACTAAAGCACAGAATGGTAAATGGGTCTGATTAAAGTCTTAACTTACGGTTTCCTTCTTCCAGGATGCTTTCTGTTGTAGCTTGTTGTTCAAAAGATCCATTGCTTTCCGGCGAACAGAAGGCAATGGGTTACCCAGCAGCCCTCTAATCACAGGGATGAAGGTTTCTGTGGGTAGCAAGGCATTGACCTAGAGAAGTTTTAGTTAACAAAAAAAGAAATTAAAAAAAGGAAGATCAACTTAGATTAAGAGATTTCCATTCATTGTATACCTCCTAGGTGCCAGGTATTTTCACATTTAATTTTTACTAACTTTTCAGGTAGGCATTACTAATCACGTTTATTTAAAATAAACAAACAAAAACAAGAACTGATGCTAAGAGTGAGTGACTTGCTCAATGCCATGCAGCTAAGTGACTTAGCCAGATTCTGAACAGTGACCCTCATGTCAAGGCCAACAACACTTCTAATAGACAATATAAGTGACCTCACAGGCATTTTTCTTCTATTTCCCTTGAATAATGTGAAATATTACCTAGTATTTTCACATGATTGAATATTTAAAGCATGGTATTTGAGGCATACATTCATATAATCGATAGGGAAACAACTGTTCTTCTGACAAATTTATTTCTAGTCATCAGATCGCTTTCCAAGAAAAATCTGAGCTGCATTATATTGAGAAGCTACTGCTAAGTTTATCCTTAAATACCATATTTAAGTCATTTCTCAATGACATAAAAACAGCAATAAAGAACAGATGAGGGGAAATGAAGACCCACCTTATCTAACATGTCATAAGCTTTACTAAGGAGCGCTCGCCAAAACTTCACAGTTAGTTTGTCTGCATTTTTCTCCACAGACTGTGCAACAGCATTAATGTAGCCAAGAACAGCTTCTAGCAACCTAAAACACAGGAGACTCATGAGAGTTTTATGCACTATTCTTCCAGTTTTTTGATATAAGTTTGAAATTTTTTCCAAATAAAAACTGAAAGAAATAAAGTAACATACCTCTGTTCAAGGCCTTTTAAAACTTGAGGACCACCACTTTCAACTACCTAGTTTTTAAAGAAGGTACCATTAGAACAGTATGGAAGCTGACAATTAAAAATCATTTGAAGTTCAATGAAACATCTATGACTATTCAATTCAAACTTCCCACAGTGATCGTTTTCTGACATTGCAATTTAATCAGGTTCATATCACCCCCATCACACCGTAATAATTCTATTTCCCTTATTTTAATTACATTCTATTCATTTAATTATATTCCATAGGTACTTGTGGTGTCTATAAAGTACTACAAAGATTCAGAAAAATAAAGCAAACGATCAATACTCACTTTATAAAATGCTGATCATTCTTTAGTTTGTATCTAATTTTAAGATGAGCTACTATGGACACAGCTATGATCCCCTATGAACTGTTCCCTAAGTAAATTCTCCCAAAACCCCAAGCCCCACAAACTTGAATGCTGTTATGAAGGAGTACTTCTCAGTCAGCAACACACTTTTCTGGTAGTAACATTTCTGAGACCTACCTATGTGACTTACATTGTTTTAGTTCATTCATTTTAACTGCATAGGGTATCCTCTGTACATATCACAGCTTATTCATTCACCTCTATTGCTGGACATTTAGTCCCCCCACCCTCCCGGTTTTTTTTTTCAATAGCAATGCTAAAAAAGAGTATTTTGATGCCTTCTTGAGCATCGAGGCAGGTTTTCATAGAGCATACAACCTGCGAAAAGGAACTGAGCATCTTCCAGTTGACTGGACACGTTACCCATCACTGTGTACGGCAGTGACTGTTCCCACAGCCATGACACTTCTTACTCTTAATAGCTTTTAATTTCTGCCAATCCGATGGTTATCGTAGTGGCATCTCACTTAAGCTGTATTTTCCTTCTTACCAGGGTATTTTTTTCATGTATTAATTGGCCATTTCTGATTCCTCTTCAGTGAATTCATCTTCTTTGCCAGTTGTTCTAATGTAAACTGATGCTTCTGCATTTATAAGCATCAATAATCTTAGTCTGTGGCTTTCTTTTCATTTCGTTTAGATGGCTTTCTTAAAAAATTGTTTTTGACAGAGAAGGGGAGGGCCCAGAGTAGTCTCCATAGTTGCACATCATTAGCTTTCTAAAGTTTCATTCCACAGGTGGGCATGGGGCTGCTAGGGGCAGAACAGGCTGGGGGCCTCCCATATGGGAAGCACGCACTGGTGAGAACCGAACTGGGGATATACCCTAGTTCAGCATATGGGTCTGCTGGGGCTGGGATTCGATCCTCGGACCCCGGGGCTGCAATATGAGCAACCAACATGCTGAGCCATACCGGCATCTCTAGGGTGGCTTTTTGTTGAACCAAAGCTTTTAAAAAATTCTTGTCCATCCTCTGGTCACAATAATGTTCCATTTAATTTTCTTCTCAAAGTTCTAAATATTCCTTTTCATACTGGAGTTTTTAATTTACCTAAAATTGCCCTTTGTTTACAGTGAGAAATCCATCTTTTTTCCCCACATGGAAGATAAATCATGCCAGCTCGACTTCTTGGATAGGTCTCTTTCCCCACTGCTTTGTAATGCCAACTGCCACATAACACACTTCTCATAAGTGCATGGGGTATGCCCAGGCTTACGTTCCCCTACACTGATCCCTATCAAGTGAGCTTGCTGAACTAATTATTAGTTCTATGAGTCTGCTGATTCTTATACTTCATTTTTTTTTGCCAAACAGTAACAATAACAGAGGTCCTTGTTCTAGACTTTAACAGGCACATCATTGCTGTCTGTCTCATCAAGAAGTGTGATAAAAACTACAGGTTTCTGACATATATCTTTCTCAGGCCAAGGAATTCCCATCCATCTTGCAAAGCTAACAAGATTATTTTTCTTAAATCATGAATAAGTATTTAATTCACTAAATTATTTCTCTGTAAATATTTGAATGGTCAGTTTTCCTTTTTCATCTGTTCATGTACTATAGCAGATATGCTCTAGAGATATTCTAATGTCAAACCATTCCTGTATTTCTGGTCACGATCCTTCTTTGTTTCTTTATTTCATCATTTTGTTTCTGCGTCTCCTTCATTTGTTCCCACTGTCTCAACTTAAACACATAGACAGAAGTTGCACAAGTCCTACGTGTAGGACTCGCTATTTCAGGTAAAGACACAGGATGTTATCAGCACTTACATGACCGCTCTATGACCCTTCTCCTCCTTCCCAAACACAAATATCTTTACTTCCACAATTAGATTTGTTTTGCTGCTTTGAACTTAATACAACTGAAATCATAGCAAACATTCTTTTGTGTCTGCCATCTTTCCTTCAATATTATGCTATGCAAATCATTAGGTAGCCGTGTGTCACTGCGATTCATTTATTCGTATCCTTTTATGACAAATTTCCTCACTCCATTGTTGATGGATGGACACTCAGCTATTGCCAGTTGTGGGCTTCCATGAACACTGCTATCATGAACATTCTTAGACGTCTTTTGGTGCAGGGTCATACATTTCTCTTGGGTATCTACCACTTGAGGGTGTGGTTCCTGAGTCACAGGGTTTATGTGTGTACCACCTTCGTAGATCATGCCAGTTTTTCAAGGTAAACTGCATTACTTTTTGCTATTATCTGTAGAGGCACGCCTCACATTTTCATGACTCGTTTGCGAAGCTCTTTTTACTAGTTTAAAACACAGTTCCTTCTGAAAAAACAAAATCACTGTATCATAAACACATTTAAAGAATACAGCACCTTTCTGATAAAATGACTGGAAGCCAGGAGCTGAGACATGAAGGACACTGACAAAAATTTAAAATGTCGCAGTTGCTTATTAGTGTGAGTGTCTATATTAAAAATCTGTAGCATTTCTTCTTGTGATTCACACTTATTAGATACAGCTTTGGGAATAGTTTCTGAAAAAGAGAAACAAAACAAGTGACCGAATTCATTTTGGACTCAAACACTCAGTACAGATATGGATATACTGAGTAATAAATGGCATACAATTTTCAGAGATATTTTCTTGTTTATCTATTCCACCCAGATTTCCCTCTCCTAAATTAGTGAAAGAAATGAAATATTTACCAAGAAAAAAGTACCCAGCAGCCTTGACAAAAAAAAAAAAGCCAAACAAACAAAAACAAAAATACAACCCCCCAAAACCAACCAACCAACCAACCAAAAACACCCCAACAAAAACCACAAAACAAACAAAAAAACCCCAGCACAACTGAAACAAGCACATGGAAGACAAAGGTATTATTACAAAAGGAGTTTTTAAATGCTGGCTGCAGTGGCATGCACTTAATGGCCCATAATAGACTGAAAAATGGGGTCATCTCTAGCCTTCAATGTTTAATTTTAAAACTTTAAAGATATTCTAAAACTTTGTAGAATCCCATGCTGTGGTAACTGTTTTTCTACTTGTAAATGTCTTCGTAGGGTTTTGTTT